>JAMPIV010021407.1:62500-331153 GCA_024509875.1 Oreohelix idahoensis
GTTCAAGAGAAAGTCTGTTATGATTTCGGACGTTCCTGGCCTAAAGTGAGAAGTTCATATCTCAAACAAAAGGAAAAACAAAATAATAATAATAATAAAAAAACCGCGTGGAGCCACTTTTTATTTAAAATACATTATTGGACATCTTGATGTATATTTGTTGTAATAACAGGTTCCGTCCGCCAACCACCCGTTTCGTGGTGGCAGTCAGGGGATGAAGTGTGATGGGAGAGGGTGTGGTGGGGTGTTGAGGCAACCTGAGACGTGGTTTTAATGATGTCGGGGCGGTATGCTCTATCTCTCTCTTGGATCTTCTCACTGTCTCTCGGGGAACGTGGGAAACTGGAGCCTCTATCTGGCGTCGTGCGTTTAGTTGGTCTTTGCTTTAGCTTAAAAAAAAAAAACCGCGTGCTGGTGTAATGTAAACACCTGTTTTTGTGGCATATCTTGAATTCGCCTTTTTGTCAGCTTCTTTGGATAGCGATAACATTTTGGATGACGTGTCAAATATAAAAATAAATAAAGTAACATAATAAAAGTCTATTAATTTTTTTCCCTTGCTTAAATATATTTGTTTCGTATGCTGTTTTAAAAATGTTCTTATTTTGTGGTGCGATGTTGTGTATTTTTTTTTTAACATCTTTTCATTTCCCGGATAACGCGCAACTAGCTGTGCAGACTTTTGATGTATTTGACCCTCCTTCTAAATTTTGTTTCCTCTTTCCAGTTTTTGTTTTTACCGTTTTTTTAATGGAATGTGGTTTGAGTACTGTTCACAATAACCGTCTACCCAGACAAACGACATGAATTCCACATTTTCCGTGCAAACAACGCATCAAGTGTTGCGAATCTGCCCGTACAACATTTGTGTGCGGTACGATAAGATATATAACGATTTCAACAAATGAAGCTAAAGGAATGTGTGTCGCATCGGATAATATTTTAATGCGCCGAGTGGCACGAAACTCCGAGCTTGCTATAAATCGTTTCCTCATGCAGACAACTTTAAAGAACTGTTACGTGAAGCTAATGCAACAGAAGGTAGTTTTGTATATACTATATATTCATTCATTTCATAACTCTCCACTCCCAAAGGAGCATAGGCCTTCAACAAACACATGCCAAGTCCTCATGTCACGTGCCATCATCTCAAGTTCTTTCCACGTTCTCCTCATTATTTTCACCTCTGTATCCAGCTCTCTTCTCCGTGTGCTTCTTGGTCTACCTCTGCCTCTCTTCCCCTGGGGGTTCCAGAACAAGGACTGCCTTGTAATGCTATCAACAGGTTTCCTCAGTGTGTGTCCTATTCATCGCCATAGTCTTTTTCTCATCTCTTCTTCCACTTATCTGGTTCTTGTCATCAGTTTCACCTTGGTAACCTTGTCATACCATTTTAATTCCTCTATTCTACGCAAGCACCCATGGTACTATATATAATAATTGCTAAATGAGCGAGCAGTTCTGTCGCCACCTTATATAAACGTAACAGAACCAACAAGCAATTTTATATACATCTAATAGACATACAGGCAATTTTATATACATCTAATAGACATACAGGCAATTTTGTATACATCTAATAGACAAACAGACAATATTATATACATCTAATAGACATACAGGCAATTTTATATACATCTAATAGACATACAGGCAATTTTATATACATCTAATAGACATACAGGCAATTTTATATACATCTAATAGACATACAGCCAATTTTATATACATCTAATAGACAAACAGGCAATTTTATATACATCTAATAGACTGTCGTAGATTTGTGATAGGTGAATTAAGACTTGGTTTGGTCCCTTCTGAATAGCAATAGAAACAAGTGATAGCTCAGTGGGAGATAATAAAATAGAAATAGATTTCACGAGTGAGATGGAGGAAATATATTAGAGTCGGTCTCTGACTCTCGATATGATTTCTCTCAGTCAGCCTATCATCTACAACAGATTAAGATTTGTCAGACCGTCTAGTATAATATATATATATATATATATATATATATATATATATATATATATATATATATATATATATATATATATATATATATGTGACAGCGCCATCTTGAGGTCTGTCGTTCTAGGCGCTGGCCCCATCTGGGCAGTCATATTGTCTATGTGGTTTAGTGCCTTTTGATCACGTTATCTTCGAGCAGATTTATTACAAGGCCATAATATATGCCTACATATTAGTTGTGTTTTTGCTCTAGTTGTGTAAATCTGTGTTTTCATGCATTCTGGAGCAATAATCGCGTGTGTTATCTGTGTGGCGCAGATTAATACGCGAGCGCGCAGTAAATTGAGTGGTTAGGCCAGGGCTTATAAAAAGGGGTAGCAAGCGGCGAAACCGGTCTATGTTTGAGAGAGCCGCCCAGTGAGAACAGACTAAGAAGACACACAAGAGCCAAGCTGTAAATGCCTTGAGCACGTGAGTTAATTCAAATTAGCATTAGTTTTCTAGGATTCTGAAATTATATCGATGTGGCTATTTTAATGTTTAATGGGATAGATAGATAGATAGATAGATGTGAGAGTTTAAGAGCGATTATTTCATTCTTCAGAAAGGCTATTCCACTGGAAATTTAGATAAGATTAACGATCGCAAGATAGTAGCCTCGTGGTGATAAAAGGCGGCGATAGCCGAGCGACACGTTGTGTATTTAGTCCCAGTTTGGCTTAAGTCGAGAATAATTATATTGTATTCTTTATGTAAGAGTAATTTAGTGTATTTCACGTTTATTGATAATTCTACTGTATATTTAATGGGTTACTGTGAGGTGAGAATATGTATTTAGATTTCTGGAGAGCGCGAGGCCACTCCTTTGTTGAGACAGGTGTTTCTCTGTTTGCTCCTGGTGGAGCATGGAAACACCAATGCGGCTGGTGTCCACAACAAGCCAACAGAAGCATTTTTATGCTATTACAGTGGTTGTTCCTGTAATAATGTGTTTCATGCGATGAGATTCCCAGCCGCACGAGTCGTCACATACGACATGCTTCAGAATGCAGTAACGAATATTGAGATAGACCAGTTGTGAGGTGGTGGTTAATTCTCATTATTGAGATTATTTGTTGTACATGTATTGAAGAATATTATTTTATGTCCAGTTGATTATTATTGTTGTGTGAACAATGGTTTGTGAGAGCACGTGGGCGTACCAGATGTATATTTCTCTTCTCCGCTCCTGAGGGAGCATGGGGCCACCGGTGTGGTTTACCTCAGCATGGAGCATTCAGATGCTTTTGCAGTAGTGGTTTCGGTAGCAACGTATGTTACCCGGTGCGATTGCCAGCCTCATGCACAACACCATACTAGTCGCATTGGGCGACACGCATGAGTGTGTGAGATAGTTGATGATGTCAGGTGGGCGCATGTTTTCTGTATGGTAAGTGTTATTATCCATGCTATTGATGTTCACTTAGACGTTGTTTTATTTATTATTTTTCAGACAGTCTATGAACACTGACTGGGTGTTTGTTGGATTGTTTGTTTGGTGTTCGGTAGAATTAAATGTTGATCTGCTTAAGGCTTTGGGTTGCTTGAATTGTTAAGTCTGCTGCTGAGAGGGTTGCAAGCAACCAATAATTGCAACCCCTGTCAAACGATCCTTTATAAATTTTCTTAGTGCACGGGTCTTGGGTGTGAGGTACCCCTAGCGCCCCTGTCACACACATATATATATATATATATATATATATATATATATATATATATATATATATATATATATATATATATATATATATATATATATATCCCTCACCTACACACACACCTAAGTGACTACAATAGACACACAGACGAGTAACTATGATATGGAAATATAGATAATTGGGAACGAACTGACCGACACACTGGAATAAGTTCAAGTGAATTTTAATTATCATAATAAAGTTCCATCACAACACATAAAATTACATCAAACATATGCAAATAGTCATAAGTCAATGAATGGCTACAAGAATGATAGACCCATAGGTATAAACTTTTCCCTCGATGTATAGCCCACAGTCCTGTTAGAAGAAAAGTGATAGCCCCAAAGAGTCACGGATGCATACGCTATAGTCTAAGATTTCCCTTTAAAAAAGTAGGAACAGACTTTGATACTCTAATCTATCCTAAGGAAAATATTGTTAGCAACAAAAAAAAACTTGCATAAAGAAATTTAAGACAGCAAAATGGGTGCCAAAAATACAACAATAAAGGAATCACTCAGTCCTGCATTCACTCTATTCAGTCAGCCGTGATCACTAGCTTGCATTCGTACTTACAGCTTTGGTAGCAACTTCTGGAAAAACAATTTTTTTTTTAGGACATGCACATACAGAATCTCCAGTGGTAGTCTTGGCCAAGGGAACCCCAGTTCCTCAAAGTCAGGTTGAGTTCACTACTTCAGGGAACGTTTCCTTGGTTATTATTTTTTTTTAAATATATCTGGTTATGTCACATTAATCAACCTAAAGAAGACAGAGGTCATGACGCTCAATGTGAGCAACCCTGAGCCCATATCAGTAAGGAATCAGCAACTGGAACAGACAGATGCCTTCACATACCTAGGATGCATAGTAACACCAGACGGCGGAGCAAGCAAAGACATCAACAATAGAATGAACAAAGCAAGAACAGCCTTTTTTAGTCTAAACAACTTCTGTAATTCCTCTCAGTACAGCACAAGCACACAATTAGGATTATATCAGAGCTGTGTGCTTTCTGTGCTTCTCTATGGCGCGGAGAGCTGGAGAGTTACAGAGAAGGAAATGTCGAAATTGTCCTCTTTTCACACAATATGCCTAAGAAAAATTTTCCGAATCTTTTGGCCGAATATCATCAACAACCAAGATCTGCTTACTCGGAGCAAGCAAGAGGACATGCACACCATCATAGCTGGCAGACGCTGGAGCTGGGTTAGCCATGTCCTCAGAAGAGACCCCGATGCCATCACAAAAACAGCTATGCTATGGACCCCTGAAGGAAAACAAAAGAGAGGCCGACCAAAAACAACTTGGCGGAGGACTGTGGAGGCTGAGATGCAAAGAATGAACCAGAGTTGGGGCACTGTACGAAGGATGGCCGCCGACCGAGCAAAGTGGAATCAATTTGTTGTTGCCCTACAAGACGCCACCAGGCGTAATGGCTACTGACTGCTTTGACGGTCGGCGGCTAAGGAACAAAGAAGAAGAAGATGTCACATTAAACTTATCCAGGCACGAACGTTAACAGCGAGCACAGTGTCAAAAGCTTAGGTTTCTAGTAACGAGGAATGTCAGGTCGGTGCCTTCTCTCGGTATAAGACTTTATTTGGTCACACCACAACTAGTCAGAACTCCGTCGGAATGTTACTGATAGTAATATTTTACTTGCCACAAGGGCTGAAATGTACTTGAGGTTTTTCTCAGGAAGAATTAAATCTGGCTCGATAGGCCCGTTACTTCATTTAATCTTAAAGTTCATGTAATGAGTACTCTGTCGTTCTGGATGCCAACGCAATGCCAGACAGGTTTTACGTTATACACCCAAGTCTTTAAGAAAAAAAACATGTCTTTGTTCTTCACAGATGTTTCTCAGTACCAAAACCGTTGGTAAAGTTGGGCTATCCCAGTTTCACAGAATTAAAAAAAAACAACGTATAAAATACTTATACATACTATTTACTTCGGTTATAACTTACATTATAAACTGCAAGCGGAGAGCTTGACTTATCGTTTAAAACTCCCGTGAAATAAGTTATATTCATAAAATCAATCATCATGAATTAGAAATGCATACGTATTTCGTCAATACTCAATGATGAATCAGTGCCATTATAAGTTAGTTTAAAATATTCTCGACTAATTACTAGCAATTTAATTAAATTTATTATAGCTGCATGAGTTTAAGCTAGAAATTATAATTTATTTTGCTATCCACTGAAACATGTCATCTAGAGAATATAACAAACTTATAAATTTAATTTCTTCTGCACAGAAATCTAACTAGTGACATGAAATAAGCGATTTTCACTACATCACTCAACACTACTAAATATATAATATATTACCTCCGAGCAGAACTACAGGCGATCGCACCAACGTAGAATTATACGCTTATATTTATTGGTAGTCTAGAAGCTCGGCAAAATTGTCGAGAACGAACTAAGACTTCGCTATAAAGCTTATTCTCTTAGCACAAAACGATCTGTCTACCGCAAATTTAGGAGAACTGAATGAAATCAAGTTTAAACTACGGGGTAGATATATGAAACAGACAAAGGATCCCACGCTATTACGAAAACCCGAAATAGCGCCGGTCTCTCCCCCCCCCCCTTCTCTCTCTCTCTTAACACTTCCCATTAACTTAGACGCTGGCCATAACTGCCAAAAGTGCGTCTTCACACCTTCTGTTAACTACTCTCATTTCTGAGCGATGCAGATTGGCGCCTTCCACACCTCACGCCGTGAAACTAGCCGAAGAAGAGCTCGTGTCAGATGAAAATGTAGACAAATGTCTGCCCTAGTGTCTGTCGAGAACGAATTCCCACACTATTTCGCTCTCACCCAGGGACTGACATCTTACGCAATAAAATGCGTTACTAGTATGAGAAAAGAAACGGCATAAGTCAGAATGGGAAAGTAATATTTTGTCGCAAACGAACGAATGCGAAAAACAGGAAAAGGATAAAAGAGCGATAATAAAGTAGAGGACACGGGTAGAAAAAGAAAAGAATATAGAAAATTTATTGATCAAAAATCTCTGTGCAACATAGACATACAAGCAATTTTATATACATCTAATAAACATACAGGCAATTTTATATACATCTATTAGACATACAGGCAATTTTATTTACATCTAATAGACATACAGGCAATTTTATATACATCTAATAGACATACAGGCAATTTTATATACATCTAATAGACATACAGGCAATTTTATATACATCTAATAGACATACAGGCAATTTTATATACATCATGAAGAGTTTAGAAGGCCACTTTATAATTCACTGAACTCAAATATATTTTCTGCACATCTAATAGACATACAGGCAATTTTATATACATCTAATAGACATACAGGCAATTTTATATACATCTAATAGACATACAGGCAATTTATTGACCATCATCATCACCCGTCAACTTAACAATGAGCATAGCCCTTTAACAAACGTATGCCAAGTCCTTCTGTCCCGTGCCATCAGCTCTACCATGTCTTACTCGCCATTTTCATTTCTGTTTCCAGTTCTCGTCTCCATGTCTTTTTTTTTTTTTTCGGTCTAACCCAGCTTCTTTACCATGTGGATTCCAGAACAAGGACTGACTTGTAATGCTATCAGAAGGTTTCTTCAATATGTGTCATATCCGTTGCCAGCTTTTTCTTCTCATCTCTTGTTCCAAAGGCATATGTCTGGTTCTTGTCATCAGTTCCACATTAGTAATTTAATGTGCTACATTCAATGAATGAATAAATAAATGAACGGGTGTAGTCTTAAAATTCCGCACAGTTTTCGCCACGTCTTTCTTTGAAGTAATCGGGCAAGAGTTCAAAGGCCAAATATGAGATTTCAGATAATAAGTAATGAAGAATGTTTACCACTTGTTTGGCTTCCGTGTTGTGTAAAGGCGTTGATTCTCTGAACTATCTGAAGTTATCTATGACAGCCTGCACTAAAACATCAAGTTATGAAAGGAAATAATTATACTTTGGGTATCTCTGTGTAATTCATTGAAGTCACTGGATGAGAGCGATTTCGTGTGAATCTCGGATGCAGAATTATCTCCTTTTCGCTTTTGGTGTATTTGATCCACATGGGTTTCATCCAATAATTCATTACCCTTTCGCTCTCTGATAAGAATACGCCTCCAAAGAGTCCACCTTTAGCATTACAAGCAAGTCACTCTTCCGGAATCTCCCGGGGAAGAGAGGTAGAAGGAGACCAAGGAATACTTGGTGAAGAGAACTGGAGACACCTTGATCTGACGGTGCAGGACAGGAAAATTTGGCATAAGTTTGTTTCAAGGCCAATGCATGCTGTTCTCCATGTTTTAGGGGCATACAATAAGAATGGCTTGATGTTTGAGTTAAAAACTCAACAGCGAGAGGAAAGTGCTCAAAACTGAGTAGCCAATCCGACGTTCCCAGAAATTAGGCAGACAGAATATAATCTTCTGCTTCTTCTTCTGCCTTCACTCTCAGGCGTCGACTTGAATACTTTCAAAGAAAGTTGTGGTCAGCTTCAGGTTATTTCTATCTCCATAGTTTCCAGGAAGGGTAATGGTCAAGGTCATATGGGCTTTCTCTGTTCTTCATATGTTGGGCATCTTTGAACCAGTATCATGGGTATCGTGGTGGGTTTTGATGTTATGAATTGATGTTGATATTTTTCCTTAATGTACTGAATGAGGCCAGCTGTGAAGGTCCCTGATTATAACAAATGTAGGGTTGAGTATCAGGGTACCTTTCTGCTACCACCTTATGGCCTCAAGCAGACTTATTCTTGACTAGTATGAATGATAGCTACGTCTAATGTCTAGGGATATGCAAGTGTGGTGTGATGGTACTTTAACAATAATACACCTCTACACAAACAAGTATTAAGGTCTATGATTAAAGGAAATAACACCTCGGATAAATTTATACAATTAATAATTTTCTGTATGATTTATTTGGTCCTGAACCTAGTATTCTTCTGGTCAGGACTTTTAAAAATGAAAAGAATTCAAGATATATATACAAATGTAAATTTAGACCCACAGGGACAAGTTTCCACACAAATACTGTTAAATTATACTA
Organism: Oreohelix idahoensis; assembly: GCA_024509875.1. Taxonomy (NCBI): domain Eukaryota; kingdom Metazoa; phylum Mollusca; class Gastropoda; order Stylommatophora; family Oreohelicidae; genus Oreohelix; species Oreohelix idahoensis. The sequence continues at coordinate 71,291 of JAMPIV010021407.1, forward strand.
ATGGTGTTACTAAAATCTGTCTATTACTGATTTCTAACACTGGATGGCTGTTTGGGATTCTTTAATCACTCCCAGTCTCTTTACAATCTAATGTCACTGTTCATTTCACAATGGAAATATTTTATTTCTTGAATACAGGGGTATGCTGCTCTTATAGCTGATGTACTGTTAGGGTACCAGATATTTCACTTATCTGGCCCACTGGAACTGTCTGAATTCTTTCTGCCGAATGACCACTGCTCCAAAAGTAATAGGGGGGAAACTGGCGACCCCTATCACTACTGGACTCCAAAACTCCTCAACAGCTTTCACATAGAACTCTGGCACCGGACTAATGCCAGATAAGACCCTGTAATAATGAAACAATGTCTCCTGTGTGATATCTTATTTAGACTGTGTTTTATATACAAAAGAGCATACATAAGAAATAAAGAGCTGGGTCATGTCCAATGGACCAATCCAGCACATCCATTCCACAGTGTACCAGTGTTGTTCACATGTCTCTCTTACAAAGGCGGCACGGCATCTGCAATAATATTATTAATCTTTCTTTTCTACCATACAATGGGATAGGTGAGCTGTGTCCCTCTGGTCACCTAAGAAAACATTTTATTTCACAAGACATGTGCATTTACAAAACTGGCAATGTGTTATATCCTAATTCTCCTTCAAGCTCTGCATAGATCAGCTTGGGACCTGATTACTTAGTCGTGATGGCAGCATCTCTCACTCACATTTTTAAACAAAATATATATGAATAATGTCGGTCTTACCAGAATTCAATGAAAAAAAAACACAGGTACGTTGAATAGCAGATTCCAGATGTACTGCTGGCTGAACTATGATGCCTATACTTTCATATATATTTGCTTTAATAAGGCTAATCACTTTTCTTCAGAAATACACAACGTCCTGCTCTCGGGACTATCTTCTACAAATGGCGTCAAGCCTTTGAATTTTCTTAATAATATGAAAGGCTTTGGCCAATAAACGAACGACAATTTTGAAATTTGAAATTAGAAACAAAAACAGACTTGATTTTTGGACACTACCAAGTTTTTTCCTCTCTCCTTTTTAGATTTCTACTGTTAAATATATTTTGCGTTAAGCCATCCCATAATTTTTCTCCCCCTTTTCTGCCCCTTTCTAGAACAGACTGCATGTAACCTTTTCCTGCCTTTTTCAAGGACGCGTTAAAAAAGTCACCGTTAGTGCAAGTCCAAACGAGCATGTGTTGGTCTGTCTGTACGAACAAATACCGTCTTTTGTCCATAACTTTATTTCTATCTGTCGGATTTTTGATTCGAAAGAATATTATTTATCAGGACAAGACCAGCTCTTAGACTAGCCAACTTTTATGATCATAAACCTAGTAATAAAGAATTCAATATATTTTCCATTTTGGTGTTCGTTGTTTTCTAAGTTTCCACTACTTGAATGTTATAAAAATCGCCTCAGATCTTCCTTTTTCCCGATAGGAAGTAATTATGCGTGTGTGTGTATATATATATTTTACCACAGTGTCTGTGGCTAGAAATGTATTGGGCTAGCGGGGTATTTCTAAATTTTTAAACTTGCGACATCGTTTTCGACACAAGCTAGCGGCCTCGTCTCGCACTGTTGGCCCGAGTAGCTAATTCAAACCTCTAACACTTGACAAGCCGGCAGCAGGTGTCCGCTCTCTCAATCTTATGCGTTCGTGTGTTTTATTCTTTCTATCTTTCCTGGAACCCTACGCTAGTAGAATTTTTCAATTTTTTATCGTTAACCCTTGACGGGCGCGTTTTAAATGCTAATACTACCAACGCGGCGATAAGATTTCTCACTATGTTCTGTCCTGCTTAAATCAATGCGTTTTCTGGCGCAGGGAAGAAGACGCGTTACAACTTTATTAATTTTATTTCTACTGCTATTATTTTGACTTTAATTTCGCGCTTGTTAAATAGTTTTGCTCCGCTTTGTTTAACTTGCGGCTAGCATAAGTGACTGGGTTCAGCTCTCCCTCTCATGACGATGATCTTTGCAACAACGTAGCCCCAGGCCCACATTGCTTGCGTCACTTCTCACTACAAATTCCTGACTCAAATCAGGTAATTTCAAGATAGGCTTGCTTGTAAGTTTTTCCTTTAACTCTTGGTAGGCTGATTCACATTGGGCTGACCAAACAATTCTATTAGGATTTCCCTTGCGAGTTAAATCCGTCAGAGGAGCACAAATAGAGTTAAAATTTTTTTTTATATTTCTGATAGAATCCACACAACGACACGAAAGATCTCACGTCTTTCTTTGTTTGTAGCCTAGGTGCTCTCTGCAATTTTTCAAGGTTCTTGGGGTCAGGGGTCATACTACCCTGAAACACAGTATGTCCCAAGAACTCCAACTCTTTACAACCAATACAACATTTTGTTGGTCTAGCCGTCAAATTCGCCTCTCTTAGTCTATCAAACAGCATAGTCAAAGAGTTAATGTGTTCCTCAAATGTTTCTGTAGCAATGAGGATGTCATCCATAAAGTTTGTGATGCATGGGTTATTTAGTGGATCCAACAATTTTCGCATCATCCTAGAAAATACACTCGGAGCATTTTTCAACCCAAAAGGTAACATGTTGAATTCGTAATGTCCTTCCGAAGTGCTAAACGCCAAATAAGGTCTGACCTCAGGCTTCACTGGAATCTGATAATAGCCTTTGCTCAGGTCCACCTTCGAAAAATATTTTGCCTTGTTTAGCCTGGCAAATAATTGATTTGTGTCAGGTAATGGATCCACCTGATTCTCTGTGACAGCATTCAGTTTCCTGTAATCTATACACAGACGATGTTCTCCAGAGGGTTTTCTCAGCAAACCACACTGGAACTATATGGAGATTCGCTAAGAGAAATAATTCCTTCTTTTAATAGGTACCCAATCTCTTCTTTCAAAGCTTTCTCCTTGGCAAACGGGATCGTGTAGGCTCTCATACAGATCGGTGTTGGGTCTACTAGTTTCATGTCATATTATAACAAATTCGTGTGCCCCGGTTTGTCTGTTAACACGTCCGTATGATCAGTCAGAACCTTTTGAACCTGTTCCCTCTGTTTTTTCGTCAAGTGTTTACTGACTTTTACATGTGCCGGTGTCTTACATGTTTTCAAGGGATACTCATGGGATGTGAGCGGTTCATTCTTCATCCCTGTTGCTATCGACAAGGACATTAAGTGTGTTCCTTCCTGGATTTCCCTGTCCAGATAATTCTTTAGAAGGTTCACATGATATACTTTCTCTTTCCCTTTCTTGTCGATTTTATAATTTGTTCTAGACACCTTCTCTAGAACAGTATATGGGCCTTGCCATCCAATTTGTAGTTTGTTATGGCTGCCGGGCAGTAGAAGAAGCACCTTCTCTCCCACAAATAATTCTCTATCCTTAGCTTTCTTATTAAAATAGGCAGCATGTTTTTTTTCCTGGCTTGTCTGAGATTATCATTTGCAAGTTTCCAGCCAGTTTTAAGACGAGTGGTCAGCTCGTTCACATATTGGTATGATGAGGTAACAGTCTCTTCTGCCTTCTCATCTGTCCAGGTCCTCAACAAGTTACATATGGACTTTTAATTTTACATACTTATTTTTCCTGACACTTGTCAGGTCCTTTACATTAGAAGCCTTATGTTGAGGACGTTTCTTCCTTGTGTCATCACACAAGAATCTACCACTACCACTTCGTTTCCTGGAGTTTTCTCCCCACTTTAAGTTCTTTGTGAGAGATCTTCTCTCTCTTTTACCTTCACCCAGTTCACATAATTCCGACCGAGGGACTGTAGGCTTATTCTGGGGTAAAATCACTCTTTGTACTCGATGCAGAGTTGCCATTCTAACACATTCAATTGAAGACTGTGTGTGAAAAGGGGGTTCCCATTCCACTTTGTTTACATTATTAATTTTATTTTTCTTCCCATTTTCAGGCCTAAGTTTGCCCCGTGGCGTTTCTAGGTCCTGATTATTATTGTCCCCACTTGTGGGTGTTCCCTCATGAAATATGCCGCAGGCTTCGACAAAATTCTCAATAATTATCTTTTCATCTGGCCAATAATATTTTTGAGAAACCTTTTGGCAGATGGTACCTACTTTCTCGTGGTCCCCATCTTTTCCAACATGTAAACTCCTTATTACGTCTGCCCTATACATCTTGGGAAGTACCAGTTGTCCGTGACCATTTGAACCAGTTCCGGCCTTCCTATATAACAATTTATTCTTTATGTAAAATTCTCCTTTGCTTGGAGGTGTATGGCAGTTACGCAATTTTTGAAAGCAAGGCTTCAGTGACCTATCCTCAGCCTGTGCCTTCCTCATCTCTTCTGGATGAGTATGTATAGGTTCATATTCTTCCTTTCTGGATTGTGATCTGGTCTGCACTGTTGCCATGACCAGAGGTCTCTTGGGAGCCCCCAAGAAGACATAACGACACCCCAATATCAGAGGATAGATGGGTGCGTCGATCACTGCTGCTCTGATTACTCCTTCCACATAGCGAGTTTTCACCGTTATCCTGGCAATGGGAAGTTTCATAAGTGGTATGTCCATGGTCGCCCCTTGTATCTCCACTGTTTCTGTGTTCACCAAGTGCGCACTCACAACAGAATCAAAATCTAAGCCTGTATCATAGAGACACCTAATGGTGACCCCATTGCAGACTACATCCTCACACACTGGGGGGTGATAAGGTTCCTGCTGTCCAGTAGGTTTGTCCTTTCCTCCCTTGTTCCCCATCTTCATAGCAGCAAATCCAGAAGTTTTCTCATGACACAATTTTATGTCATGACCTTCCCTCTTACACTATTTGCAATATAATCTACCTTGATGAAAAGGTTTTCTTTCGTCATATTTCCTATCATTGAATTGTGGGTTTTTGTTTCTAAAATCATTGCGTGGCCTATCAAAATTGTGCTTACCTTTGTTCCCTTGATCTTTGTTATCAAATCTAGTAGAGTTTTGTGCAGCCTTAAAATGGTCAATCTGTTTCTTTTTAGCGCCAGCTACCTCTGCCTGGGCTGCCTGATACCTCTCAGCGACATTAAGTAACTCACCCAGCCTCTCTGCACCTTGTTCCAAGAGAAACTTTCTCAAGTCTGGAGCCATGGATTCTCTCAATTGCTCAATAAGGATCATCTCTTTAAGATCTTGGGTTTTCCCCAGAGCAGTCCATTTCTCCAAGTACGTATCTAAATGTGCAGAGAACTGGTGATAGGTCTCACCCGACAGTAGTTTGGCATTCCGAAACTTTTTCCTGTAAAATTCTCCGTTCTTTTCATACCTTAGCAAAAGAGCCTGCTTTAACATGTCATAATTGTCTTGGTCGTCTTTGCTCATCTTGGCAAACACTTCATAAGATGTTCCCCTCAGCCCCTGAGATAACTTTAAACTCCACCTTTCCTTCTCCAACCCATAGGTGGTGGCTAAAACCTCAAATCTAGACAAAAATGACTCAATGTCATCGTCCCTCTCAACAAAATGGTCTAAATGGAACCCCATAGCTGAAGTTGAGGCTCCCTGACTAGCAGTGGCATCGGAGGTAGAAGGGCTGGCACCATTTTCAGGAGCATGGCCTTGAAATTCGAACTCTTTTAGTCGTAGCTCGTGCTCCCTCTGTAATCTCTTCTCCTCCTTTTCAGCTTCCCTTTCTGCAGCCAATCGCTTGTCTTCCCTTTCAGCTTCCAATCTCTTCTCCTCCTTTTCTGCAGCCAGTCTTCTTTCCTCTGCCTCCAACTTCTTCTCTTCATACTGGAGCCTTTTTATTTCAGCCGCCCTATCCGCCTCCAATGCCCTAGCCTCTTTTTCAGCCTCAATCTGCAACCTTTTAATTTCTTTCTCAACTTCTAATTTTCTTTCTGCAGCTAGCCTATTCTCTTCTCGTGCAATAATTTTATCAACCTCTGAGGTTACATACTGGACCAACTCTGGTCCATCCATATTCATCTCTTTTGCAGCCAGCACAGCAGCAGATCTTAACTTTGCTAGGTCGGCCATTATATCAATCTTTACAATGATCTAATATAATTTTCAAAGCTCTTAATTAACAGAGTGCTAACACTAACTAATTAATTAACTAATTACTGGCTCTCAAAAGTTATCAGCTTTTATTTTCCCTTTTAAATACTTGTATAACTTTTGGGGACCCTAGTGCTACAATATTTAAATTACTAAACAACTAACAAGTTCAATATCCAGGAAGAAGAGACCCCAATTTATCGTGGTGGGTTTTGATGTTATGAATTGATGCTGATATTTTTCCTTAATGTACTGAATGAGGCCAGCTGTGAAGGTCCCTGATTATAACAAATGTAGGGTTGAGTATCAGGGTACCTTTCTGCTACCACCTTATGGCCTCAAGCAGACTTATTCTTGACTAGTATGAATGATAGCTACGTCTAATGTCTAGGGATATGCAAGTGTGGTGTGATGGTACTTTAACAATAATACACCTCTACACAAACAAGTATTAAGGTCTATGATTAAAGAAAATTACACCTCGGATAAATGTATACAATTAATAATTTTCTGTATGATTTATTTGGTCCTGAACCTAGTATTCTTCTGGTCAGGACTTTTAAAAATGAAAAGAATTCAAGATATATATACAAATGTAAATTTAGACCCACAGGGACAAGTTTCCACACAAATACTGTTAAATTATACTAATGGTGTTACTAAAATCTGTCTATTACTGATTTCTAACACTGGATGGCTGTTTGGGATTCTTTAATCACTCCCAGTCTCTTTACAATCTAATGTCACTGTTCATTTCACAATGGAAATATTTTATTTCTTGAATACAGGGGTATGCTGCTCTTATAGCTGTTAGGGTACCAGATATTTCACTTATCTGGCCCACTGGAACTGTCTGAATTCTTTCTGCCGAATGACCACTGCTCCAAAAGTAATAGGGGGAAACTGGCGACCCCTATCACTACTGGACTCCAAAACTCCTCAACAGCTTTCACACAGAACTCTGGCACCGGACTAATGCCAGATAAGACCCTGTAATAATGAAACAATGTCTCCTTGGTGATATCTTATTTAGACTGTGTTTTATATACAAAAGAGCATACATAAGAAATAAAGAGCTGGGTCATATCCAATGGACCATTCCAGCACATCCATTCCACAGTGTACCAGTGTTGTTCACATGTCTCTCTTACAAAGGCGACACGGCATCTGCAATAATATTATTAATCTTTCTTTTCTACCATACAATGGGATAGGTGAGCTGTGTCCCTCTGGTCACCTAAGAAAACATTTTATTTCACAAGACATGTGCATTTACAAAACTGTCAATGTGTTATATCCTAATTCACCTTCAAGCCCTGCATAGATCAGCTTGGGACCTGATTACTTAGTCATGATGGCAGCATCTCTCACTCACATTTTTAAACAAAATATATATGAATAATGTCGGTCTTACCAGAATTCAATGAAAAAAACACAGGTACGTTGAATAGCAGATTCCAGATGTACTGCTGGCTGAACTGTGATGCCTATACTTTCATATATATTTGCTTTAATAAGGCTAATCACTTTTCTTCAGAAATACACAACGTCCTGCTCTCGGGACTATCTTCTACAAATGGCGTCAAGCCTTTGAATTTTCTTAATAATATGAAAGGCTTTGGCCAATAACGAACGACAATTTTGAAATTTGAAATTAAAAGCAAAAACAGACTTGATTTTTGGACACTACCAAGTTTTTTCCTCTCTCCTTCTTAGATTTCTACTGCTAAATATATTTTGTGTTAAGCCATCCCATAATTTTTCTCCCCCTTTTCTGCCCCTTTCTACAACAGACTGCATGTAACCTTTTCCTGCCTTTTTCAAGGACGCGTCAAAAAGTCACCGTTAGTGCAAGTCCAAACGAGCATGTGTTGGTCTGTCTGTACGAACAAATACCGTCTTTTGTCCATAACTTTATTTCTATCTGTCGGATTTTTGATTCTTCTTCTTCTTTGATCCATAACCGCCAACCGTCAAAGCAGTCAGCGGCCATCACGCCTGATGGCGTCTTGTAGGGCAGCAACAAATTGATTTCACTTTGCTCGGTCGGCGGCCATCCTTCGTACAGTGCCCCAACTGTGGTTCATTCTTTGCATCTCAGCTTCCACAGTTCTCCGCCAAGTTGTTTTTGGTCGGCCTCTCTTTCGCTTTCCCTCGCGGGTCCATAGCATAGCTGTTCTTGTGATGGTATCAGGGTCCCTTCTGAGGACATAGCCAACCCAACTCCAGCGTCTGCCAGCTATGATGGTGTGCATGTCCTTGTTGAGTGGTGTGTGGTTATTTATATTTCGTGCTTATTCCTGCCTTTTGCGTTTGCACGACTGTTTGTTTGTATCCCATATAGATAGGAATGTGATGTCCAGGGTTCTCTCTTTATGTGCCTGGCGAATAAACATTAATTCTTAGTATTAACTTACTTTGTGCACACATCTCTTTCTCCAATGAAGGTAATAATAACTGAGTGACGGTTCTGTAACTTTAATACACATTACAACGAACTTCACATTAGACCCATTGATGTGGTCAGGCAATAAGAACATAATCCAGATTAATAATAATAATAAAAGTCACTCATTTTCATGAACAATTATGAATGTTAAATATGCCATACATTATAATACTTCCATGTAAAAACAGGAATATACATTAGGGCTATCCACACATGCCACACACACACATCTGTGCCGCCTAACGGCTGGTCACTCAATGCCCCTCCTCGCTGCTAAACTCTCTCTCGTTTTTTTTACCTGCCTTGTTAGCAAAACTTCCCCAGCCAGTCTCATCACGTGACATAGAGTGGCTATTTGGGTGAAGTGGCAAAGTGCCAAACTCGGCGTTAAAATTAATGCATTTTCTACTCCCAACATTGCCCCCCTGTTCCCGAGCGGAAACCAAGGGTTTTCGCTTGAGAACAGTGGATAGTTAGCCCAAGAACTATTAATCTATTAGGAAAGAAAAAAAAATCATAGTGCTTAGAATAATATATATGAAATAGTAATTGTAGTACCAAATGACATGAAAACATATATATTTAAACAGTTTAGACAAAATGTAATCCAATCTTTCAAAAAATGCAATTAAAGTCGTAACATGAATGTTTCAATAGTATATCACCTGAAAACAAAACAAGATCAGACAATGTCAACATCTGGCACAAACAATTTCACTTTCCAGTTACATTCCTTGACAATAAGTCTGCCAGAAAGTTTTCTGATCCCTTGATGGGGATAATTGTATATCTATATTCTTGGATAAGCAAGAACCATCTGTGTAATCTACTGTTTGTTGTAGTTTTTTTATTTAGGGATGTTAGTGGAAGGTGATCCGTCTGGAGGTAGAAGTGTGCGCCAAGTAAATAGCGTGATAACTTGCCCATACACCAAATGATGGACAAGAGTTCTCTTTCACTGGTGGAATACCGAGTTTCTGCTGGTAGCAACTTCCTGCTTACATACAAGCATGGATGTGGAGTATCATTGAACCACTGCAACAGGCAACCACCAATGCAGGTCTGAGAAGCATCAGTCCTCAGAAGAAATGGCATAGTGATATTAGGTAACATCAAAATAGGTGCCTTGGAAAATACAGTTTTAATTTTGTTCAAAGCTCCACTGCAAGTATCGGACCAAACAATTTTATTAGGAGCTCCCTTTTTAGTCAAAGATGACAGGACAGAAGAAATAGATGAAAAGTTCGGAATGAACTTGTGATAGAAGTTAATGAGTCCTAACATGCTCCTAACCTGTTTCTTTGTCCGAGGGATATCTAATTCTAATATGCGTTTGACAGTGTGCTCATCAGGGTATAACATGTGGTTACCAACACGGTAACCAAGAAATAAAATTTCTCGACAACCAATTTGAACCTTTGAAGGTCTAACTGTCAAACCATGCTTTCTGAGTAGCATTAATAAAGATTTTAATCCTGTGATATGTTCTTGCCAAGAACTATGGAATAAACAGATGTCGTCTATGTATGTGATGACATCAGATCTATCTCCTAAGAGTCTCCGCATCATGCGCACAAAAGTCGCGGGAGCATTGACAAGGCCAAAACACATATAGTTCCATTGGAATAAACCATATGGAGTCATAAATGCAGTTAGAGGTTTGGCTTTATCAGTTAAAGGGATCTGCCAATATCCCTTGGATAGATCTAGTTTGCTAAAGTATGTAGCCTGGGATAGTTGTGATAAGAGATCCTCCAAAACAGGCATGGGCTCGGCATCTGTGAGAGTGACACTGTTAAGACGTCTAAAATCAGTGCAGATGCGAAGAGATTTGTCCTTCTTTCTAACTAGAACCATAGGAAAAGAATAGGATGATTCAGAAGGAGAAATGATGCCCATGCGTAGCATATCCTTAAGTTCACTATCCACCTGAGATCTGTAGTGTAAGGGTATAGTATACGGTCTGAGTTTGATAGGGTGATCATCAGTCAATGTAATATCATGAGAGATAACATCAGTGCGACCTGAAAGTTCAGTCAGCACATCAGAGAAAGATTCTAAAACAGCAAGAGCCTGTTCTCGATAGCCAGAATCTAAATCAACTGATACAGTTACATCTCTCCAAGATTCGGAAGATGTTAAAGGCAGCAGAGGAAAATTAAAAGAAATATCGCTCGCTGTAGAATCATCAGATTCCACAACAGCTGACAAAGTCTGTCGAACTGGTTCATCAGAAATACTGTCTAAGATAGGTTCTAACTCTGCAGGGCGCTCCACATACAATTTTAACATATTAATGTGAAATGTTTTAACTTTGCCCCTTATGTCAATGGCATAATCTACATCAGTTTTCTTCTCAACCACCTTAAAAGGGCCCTGCCAGGAAATTAGCAGTTTATTTTCCTTGGTTGGAAGAAGTAGCCATACTTGTTCTCCTGGTAGGAACGAACGTAATTTTCGAGATTGGTTGCAGCGCACTCTCGACCTCTGTGAAGCATTACGTATCATACCTGATGCATAAGTACATGCATCTACAAGGCGTTGTCTGAGATCAATGACCAGTTCATAGCTTGTGCGGACAGTAACATACTCCACTGATCCCAACAACAAATCCTTGAGTATGTGCATAGGACCTCTAGGGTTGGCACCATATACCAACTCAAATGGCGAAAAGCCAGTGCTCTCATGGGGCACTTCTCTGTAAGCAAATAAGACTGCTGGTAACATTCGGTCCCAGTCACGAGGACATGTCTCAGTGACTTTGCCAAACATCTGCTTCAACGAGCCATTGAAACGCTCGCAAACGCCATTGCTTTCCGGATGGTATGGGCTTGTGAACGAGTGCTTAATTGCTAACATGTTCTCAATATCTTTCATCATTTGAGACATAAATTGAGTACCACGATCTGATAAGATTTCATCAGGAAATCCTGTGCGACAAAAAATAACAAATAAAGCATCAGAGACAGCTGCTGAAGTGATAGTTTTCAATGGTATGGCCTCCGGCCAACGTGTACATAAGTCTATACACGTTAGGATATATCGATATCCTCTATCTGACATGACTGACATAGGACCAACTATGTCAATTGCAATCTTGGTGAAAGGCCGTAATGGCACATCAGTGACTTGTAAGGGTGCAGCGTGGTGCTTGCCCCTACGTGCTACCTTTTGACGAGTTGTACATGACCTGCAGTATAGCTTTACATCTTTGTTAACACAGGGCCAATAAAAATTTGAGGTGACACGAAACAGAGTACGCTTAATCCCCATATGACCAGCTAAAAGCGAATCATGGGCAGTATTCAATACAATAGGTCTAAAACTCGTTGGAATAACTACCTGTCTCCTGACTAAAACATAGTTGTCAAAGCATCTAGTCAGTACTGTGTTCTTAAATTCAAACCAGTAACGTGAAGTTTTTGTCTTCTTCACATGCTTGCTCTCTGCTAGAGCAAACAATGGTTGCAAAGCAACATCTTCGCGCTGTTTGGCAGCGAACGACTGGGGGGAAACATTCTGAAGAGTTGCTCTCTCACTAAATGGTATAGCTGGCTCTGCCTTGGATTCAGCAGCATGCTAGGCCCTAGTAACTACAGCGTTAGCCAACATTGGGTGAGATTCAACCCATTTATGTATCTCATCTGGGGAGCAATCCTTAATACCTGGTATATTACCAAGAATAATGTCTGATACTGGTTCATCAAGGACACATGCCCTTACCTTACCTGTAAAGAAGGGTGTGGCAATATCTATTTCTGCCACTGGGTAACACTCTATACTCCCACCAAATGTTATGCACTTCACTGTTTTACCAGTAAAGGCAGATTCATCAATTAGCGATCTACGGACTCCGACAGTGGTACGGCCAGAATCACGAAGGACACTTACATGCCTGTTATACAGAAAACCAGTATATAACGTGAGGCATCCCACGTTCTCACAAGATGACATAGCAGGTAGAGCATGCCCGCAGATTAATCTGGGCTGTGAACCAGGTTGGAATAAAGATTTGCATCCATAAAAATTTTCATCATTAAGTGAGCTAACAATACATGCATTGGCATGGTCGGCTCCCTTCTCATCATTCTTCTTTGCAGTTACACATGCATTACCCTTCTCATGATTGCTATTGTCATTATGCCCACAGTGTTTGTTAGTGCTGTTTCCATAATATTTCTTATAAGTTCTATTCCTAGCACATGACCAACATCTGCCATTATTCCTATTACCACTGTAGGATGCATTGTCTTGTGTGGGTCTATGATCCATCCGTTTGTGATGCATTTCCTCATTACGGCTAGAATTCTGCCGCCACTGACCTTGGTTTGAATAACCATAGTCTTGCCTCTGTGGGAAGTTAGATGGTAACGTCTGCCTTGGGAAGTTATATTTTCCTCGGTAGTTGGATCTATAACTTTGCATTACTCTGCTGTCCACACCCTGTGATCGAGGTCTATGACCACCATCTCTAAAGTCATGACGAGCCACACATACTGGGAGTGCGTCCTTTATAGTTGGTTTGTGAACCTCTTTATCTGGGTGAGCTGTCATATATTGTCTCCCAAGTATCTCCATTGCCTCAAGGTCTTTCGGTTTTCTTTCTTGAAAAAATGAGGCAAGATCGGTGCTACATGCCGACAACACCTTGTCACGTAACATTAGATCAAGTAAGCCAGTGAAGGTCTTATCAATTCCGGACAATTCTATCCATCTTTTAGAATATAATTTTATTAATGAGATAAATTCTCCAAAGTCAGTTTTCCTGCTAGGCAGACAGGAATGAAATTTATCACGGAATCCTGCTTCTGTCAGCTGAAATTTACGTAGCAATGTCTCCTTGACAACATCGTAGTCTTCTCTACTACCGCTGTCCAGAGCAAAATAAGCCTGTAGAGCGTCCGCTGTTAAAAAATCGCATAATGTTGCACTCCATTAACCCTTGGGGATCTTCAACGCACTGACCTTGAGCTCAAAACGTTGTAAGAAACTATCGACGCAGTCGATTTGTTGGTTGAAATTAGGCAATCGTATCCGGTTTGTGGTCACAGGTGTACTAGATGATGTGTTTGGAGCGTCCAACTCCACTTTTCTTAGGGCGACAGCAACATCTATATCTTTCTGAATACGCAATTTCTCTATCTCCAAATCAGTTGCTTTCTGAGCAGTTGCAGCAGCTAATCTTAATTTTTCTTGCTCAGCGTCAATCTTTAGTTTTTCTTGCTCAGCGTCAATCTTTAGTTTTTCTAGCGCAAGAGCTTGTGCAAGATCTTTATCTTTCTCTTCCATCTTCATTCTCTCCAATTTCTCCTTTTGTTCTAACTTGTCCTTCTCCAAATCTTGTGTCTTTTTCTTCTCATCATGTTCTAACTGAAGACGTTTTAATTCACGTTCATTCTGTCTTTCAATTCTTGCATTATAGCTGTCAAATTGTGCAGTAGCAAACGCCTCTAGTTCCGCTCCTGATTTATTAAATTTAATCCCAATTTCTATAAAGTTATCCCAGAAACTACTTTCTGTTCAAAATATAGTGATATTTATAATGATGAACAATACAAAACTCAATACCTATGTACGTCGTACAAACCCACAATTAGAATGTGTTAGAATGTGTTAAATATGGTGATATTGTTAATGAACACTGCAGTGCTCAATACATGTTATAATAAAAGAAAAAAAAATATGCAAAATTATGCCATGTATATCAATGGGTCCAGACAAATGTACAATGAAAAGATGAAGGCAATGATGTCAATGACAATGATGATGATGGTATATTTTCAAATACAACACACACACAAAAACAAATTAAAATTAACTAAAATAAGACAACAAAAACAATATTCTATATTAACATGTAAAAAAATAATAATTATTAGACACTACAAATAATTCACAACTAAAACGAAACAACCGTCACATTAACAACTAAAGAGAAGAAGGTATAGAAAGCACTATTACAACAACTGACAACGTGAGACATATATACGAAACAATAACAAAACGTGATACCTAACACCACATCTAAACAAAAATGAAATGTTCGCAATGCAAAAAAGGACTATCAGTATGAATGCGTCAAAGCGCTAAAATTCCTTAAATGCAAACCTCACATAAACCTATAGAAAATCACTTTTCATCATACTTCCGAAGATGAATGAAAAAAAATGATACCTAAAAAAAAAAAAAAATTGGCAACACTGAACATATAGAATAGAAAAAAAAGAAAAATAGCAAAGATGGAGCACGCTATGAAAGCACAAGATGTTTTAAACAAGCTTTTAAAATGAAGCTAAACGTATCGTAAAATGCAGATTAAAGTGTTTTGGTCTGAACACGGCGTAATTTAGTTTACACTGTCTCGCATGAATCAGGAACACTAAGCCAAAATAGAAACTATAGTTCTGAAAACTTGTTTTATAATATGTCGTCTGGTCGAACTATTTTATTTAATAAAAAGGTCCGTAAAGTTTCTTTTATAGATTTATAAATGTTAGTACACGTATGGTCCCTGAAAGCCTTCAATGTTTTTGGAAAAACTAGGTTCTCCGTTCGTTTTAAAATATTCCATAACCAGAAATCATGCGTGTTTGTTGACGTAAATTCCTGCTGCCGTTAAAGGTCACGGGGCGTGGCTAATTTGCCGCAGTGCGTCGAAAAGTTTCGCTTTGTACGGGAAGTTCATTTGCGCGATTGCTGGTTTAACCGCAGTGTTTGCAAAAAGGTTAGTTTGCACGAAAGATCATTTACACGAACAAAAAGTCATTGTTATACAGCGCAGCACTTCAAAATAGCTTAAAACACGTTGCCTTAAAAGTGCATCTGAACTCCTGTTTTATGTTCACTCATATTATAGTTCAATTGATGCAAATGCATTTTAGATAAACTTGGTGCACATAATTAATTCAGGCATAAAACATCGATCGCGAGGCACAAGCTTGGCTACCCATCTGTTGAGTGGTGTGTGGTTATTTATATTTCGTCCTTATTCCTACCTTTTGCGTTTGCACGACTGTTTGTTTGTATCCTATATAGATAGGAATGTGATGTCCAGGGTTCTCTCTTTATGTGCCTGGCGAATAAACATTAATTCTTAGTATTAACTTACTTTGTGCACACATCTCTTTCTCCAATGAAGGTAATAATAACTGAGTGACGGTTCTGTAACTTTAATACACATTACAACGAACTTCACATTAGACCCATTGATGTGGTCAGGCAATAAGAACATAATCCAGATTAATAATAATAATAAAAGTCACTCATTTTCATGAACAATTATGA
This sequence comes from Oreohelix idahoensis, assembly GCA_024509875.1. NCBI lineage: Eukaryota > Metazoa > Mollusca > Gastropoda > Stylommatophora > Oreohelicidae > Oreohelix > Oreohelix idahoensis. Next base: position 87,045 of record JAMPIV010021407.1, read on the forward strand.
ATGTTAAATATGCCATACATTATAATACTTCCATGTAAAAACAGGAATATACATTAGGGCTATCCACACATGCCACACACACACATCTGTGCCGCCTAACGGCTGGTCACTCAATGCCCCTCCTCGCTGCTAAACTCTCTCTCGTTTTTTTACCTGCCTTGTTAGCAAAACTTCCCCAGTCAGTCTCATCACGTGACATAGAGTGGCTATTTGGGTGAAGTGGCAAAGTGCCAAACTCGGCGTTAAAATTAATGCATTTTCTACTCTTAACAGTCCTCCTGGTTACTCCGAATAAATAGTTCTTGGTTGCTGATGGTGTTTGGCCAAAAGATTCGGAGAATTTTCCTTAGGCAGATTGTGTGGAAGGAGGACAGTTTCGACATTTCCTTCTCTGTTACTCTCCAACATTCCGCTCCATAGAGAAGCACAGAAAGTACACAGCTCTCATACAGTCTTAATTTGGTGTTTGTGCTGTACTGGGAAGACTTCCAAATGTTGTTGAGAACAGCAAAGGCTGTTCTCGCTTTATTCATTCTGTTGTTAATGTCCTTGCTTGTTCCGCCGTCAGGTGTTACTATGCTTCCTAGGTAAGTAAATGTGTCTGTCTGTTCTAACTTCTGGTTCCTTACTGTTATTGCCTCAGGATTGCCCACATTTAGTGTCATGACCTCTGTCTTCTTCAAATTGATGTTCAGGCCAACCTGCTGGCCATACTTATTCAGTCTATCGGTTTTGTCTTGAAAGTGTTGGTGTGAATGCGCGAGTAGTGCATTGTCATCTGCATATTCCAAATCTTCCAGTGTAGAAAACGTTGTCCATCTAATTCCTCTTGGGCTGCCCTCTGTTGTCTGGCGCATCACCCAATCTATGACTGTCAAAAATAATGTTGTTGATAAGGGGCATCCCTGTCGTACTCCTGTTTTCACTTCGAAAGTTACATTACTCGATCCAACACTGCACGTAAATTTAGAATAGAGGCTTTTTATAATGGAAACAATGCGGCTGGGAATTCCATAAGCCCTCAGAATTTTCCATAGGCTGTCCCTGTGTATGCTGTCGAAAGCCTTTTCAAAATCAACAAAGTTAATGTACAGCTGTCTCTGCCATTCTGAGCACTGCTCTATAATGTTCCTGAGGGCAAATATATGATCTGCACATCTTCTGTTCTTTCTGAAGCCCGCTTGTTCTTTCCTCAGTTTATGGTCAACTGCTTTTTAAATTCTCTGGATGATTATCCTGCCTAGTATTTTGCTGGGAACTGAGAGGAAAGTAATTCCTCTCCAGTTGTTACAGTCTGCAAGGTCGCCCTTCTTGGGCAATTTGACAATTATTCCTTTACTCCACTCTGTTGGTGTTGTCTCAGTTTCCCAGACTTGTGCAAATAGTGGTTCTAATAGTTCTGCTGCTAGTTCAGGGTCTGTCTTGAATAGCTCAGCATTCAGATTGTCGTGACCTGGCGCTTTTCCATTTTTTAGCCCTTCGATAGCTGTGATAATTTCTTCTTTTCGTGGAATGTCTGTATTTACGTCTAAGTCACTTTCAGCCTCAGGAACATTCAGCTGAGTCTCTGGTGGTTCCTTATTCAGTGTTTCTCTGAAGTGCTCTGCCCATCTTGTTTCCTGCCCCTGTGCTGTGGTGATGAGATTTCCTTGCTTGTCTCTTGCTAACGTTATGTTGTTTGCACCTCGTTTTCCACTGACAGCTTTAGTTATTTTATAAACTGTGCTTTGTTCATTTCTCAGTGCTGCCTCTTCTGCCTGTCTTGCAAGGTCATCCAGAAATGTCCTTTTGTTAGCACGGGTTTGACGTTTTACTTCCTTGTCCAGCTGACTGTACTGTTCACTATATATTGCCTTTAACCTGGGAGACTTAGCTTCTGTTTTCTTTCTTTTCATTTCCTTTCTCTTCGCTATGGTGTTTAGCGTTTCTGGTGTTATCCAGTCTTGGCTCTTTCTTTCCTGGAATCCCAAGCATGTCTTGCTGCTTTCTTTGTATATTGTTGAGATGGTGTTGAATTTCTGGTCCACATCGTCGGTCTCTGTTCTTTCCTGGCTTTTGGTAATCAGATATCGTCTCTTTACGTCGACCACGAACGCTTTTCTGGTGAAGGGGTCCTTAAGTTTCGTGATGTTGTATCTTTTCTGTTTGACTGCAACTGGTCCAGCAGCTCTGAGTTTCACCTTCAGTCTTGCTACTACTAGGTGGTGATCACTTCTCACATCTGCGCCTCTTCTTACTTTCACGTCTTGTAGTGCATGTCTCCATCTGCCATTGATCATTATGTGATCTATCTGGTTTTTGTCTCGTCCGTTTGGTGATTCCCATGTTAACTTGTGCACTTCTTTGTGTTGAAAAAAGTGTTCCTCCAATGACCAGGTTGTTAATACTGCAGAAGCTTATTAATTTGTCCCCATTCTCATTTACTGTTCCACTGCCGCATTTCCCCATTACTCTTTTGTTATAATTATTGTGTGTTCCAACTTTCGCATTTAGGTCTCCCATTACTATAATAAGATCGTACCTGGGTACAGTTTCCATTTCCTTTTGTACCTGTTGATAGAACTCGTCCTTGATCTCTTCATCGCTGTCGTTTGTTGGTGCATAGCATTGTATAATTGTGGTGTTGGTGAATCTCCCTCTCAGTCTTGCTCTTATTAGTCTGTTGTTAATGGGTTTCCATTCCAGTAGAGACCTTTCCATTCCTTTCTTAAGGATAATGGCTACACCTTCGTTGTGCTGACCGTCCTCTCTACCAGAATAAAGTACTGTTTCCCCTGTAGTTGTTTTTATTCTCCCCATCCCTGTCCATCTGCTCTCGCTTATTCCCAGGATATGTAGTTTGTAATTCCTCATCTCTGCTGTGATCTGTCTCAGCTTTCCTGCCTCATTTATAGTTCTGACATTCCAAAAACCAATTCTGGTTTCGTGTTTTACGGTCTGGGCATCCGTTTTCATGCCAGTGGCTTCCTTTCGGCTTTCACCACTGTCAGTTATACGAGCCTGAGACTCCGGATGTCCGTCCCGCATCAAAGTATTTTCATTTATTGCTGTTTCCGTAACGTGTGCGATTTTTTACACAGACAGGGGTGTCGGCCCTGTGCTAAAACCCCCAACCTGGAGGACCAGGGTACCAGCTTTTGTCTTACCCCTACCCACGCAGACCAGTCCAGCATGGTTGAACCTACCAGGAGTAAAACTCCCACTGGCATAGCTCTTGGGATTGTCAGGGTACACAAGCTGCCATACCGCTACAAGGTATAGGTACCATTGATGGCAGATTTTTGATTCGAAAGCATATTATTTATCAGGACAAGACCAGCTCTTAGACTAGACAACTTTTATGATCATAAACCTAGTAATAAAGAATTCAATATATTTTCCATTTTGGTGTTCGTTATTTTCTAAGTTTCCACTACTTGAAAATCAATGCGTTTTCTGCCGCAGGGAAGAAGACGCGTTACAACTTTATTAATTTTATTTCTACTGCTATTATTTTGACTTTAATATATATATTTTATGATTTTATCCCTGTATCACTGTACTTTACCACAATGGGTTGGACCTCTTCAAAGCGGAGGTCCAGCACTGTCATCGCCTGACGGGACTCAACGGGATGGGTACCACTCTGCTTAACTTTAATTCGTGACGACATCATCAAGCGAAGTACGTTGCACTGTTTCACTAAGCCTGGAGCCCGGTGAATCGGATTTCAACAATAATTTATGTCGGGTCGCCTTCCTTTGACTGTGCCCAGGCTACCTGCAATTGTATGTCTCTCTTGGTCTGGTCCCTACCTTTCGACCTAGGAGACTCTGTTGGTAGCTATATTCTGAGATCTGAATGTCTAGCCTTGAGACACAACGTAGAGCAGGACTGCTTAACTTTGTTTTCCACATGGAATCCGTGAATGAATTCAAGGGTCCTTGTACATAATCTAACAAATTTAAAGTAAAATTTATAATTATGCATATATGTACATATTTTTTTTCCTAATAAGGGCTCCAGGGCCTTCACTGCACAAAGAGGTCCAGGGTACAATCATGGTTAAGAAGCCCTGGCACAGAGGGATGATCGCTACGATCTACCGTGGTTTTCTTCTTCTGCGTTCAGTTTGTAGTCATGCTAAATCTGCGGGCCTGTCGCCAGGACGAAGTCCACAGTCTTTACCAGGTCGGCGCGGCAGCCCCATAGCTTCTGCTGGAGCTCAGCACCCCTTGGCCAGGTCGCACGTCGCGGTTCATCGTGGGGTCGTGGTTTTCTAAATGCTGTACTGGTTCAAACGAGTCTCTACATCAATGTGAATAAAGTAGATAACACTGGCGATTATCTGAAAGCTAGTCTTGAGCGACGATTGGCAGAGTGGTTAGAGCGATGGTCTCCCGCGGCAAAGGTGCCGGACTCGAATCCCGGTACTGACACGCTGCAACCTACCCAGCTGTAAATGGGTACCTGACTCTGCTCTTTGAGTTAGGAAAGGAAAAAGCAGCGAGGAAGAGAACCAATCACCCAACATCTAGATGCTGGACCTAGTATGGTGAAGTCTCTAACACTTCACTCCCCTTCGGCAGTAACTGCTATGGGACTACCTTTACCTGTTTATCTATTCATTGGTGATACTGTTGATTTTTCGAATCGAACCCATTCCATCTAGGATTCAACTTCCAAAGGGACAGTTTAGTGTTTGTGACAGATATCTAATTGCGTGGATTTATGAGGGAAACAAACATACTGAACATAGATCAATATAAACTAGGGGACTATACAACTTATTGCCTCACTGAGCAAGGGGAAAATACCGTTTTTTTCCAAATCCCTGATTTATTTCACAAAATATCATAGCCAAAATACGACGTGAGTGGACAACAATGAAACGTTATAGAACTACAGTATAAGGCCTTACACCAGGCTACAAAAATAGCGCCAACACGACAAGGTCAGGTCTGACCGCAAAGAGTGGAAAAACTCTATAACTGCGTTAGCTAGATAAAACTCATAAGAACCAACCTGACAAAATTATAGGACGTCGCCTAGAATCCAGCAGGAATAATTCAACCAACTTCTGCTGAAACTAAAAACCACCAAAATACCAAAGTGGCTAACACTTCTGTTCTCTGGCTATGTCAATCGCCTAGCTCGGCTGCTGTTCCAAACTAATTAGGCTACCCGTCTGTCCTGTGGTTCATGATCACATGACCACGCCATGGGATCTCGGGTTCACGAGAACTGACTAGTTCTTGACTAAAGTTCTGAGCTATCAATAACAATACATCAGCTCTGCTCCTAACGAAGCGTACAGCTGTTACGGTTGTCATGAAACAAAACGTAACAGTGTATTTTTGTGTAGTGTGCAAGCCTATACACTCTTTGATTTGTTTAAGACAATGATCTTGTAAATTAATAGTTCTGTCATGGGGATACTTATTGCGCATTATACCGACACATTTCTTTCCAAAAATTCGTTGTCCATTTCTAAATGTAGCGCCTATACAGAATTCCTAGCTATCCGCCTTTTTGATAAATCAACTTGCAACAGATGTCGTCAACAGTGGCGTATTTCTGAAATTTTTGATAAGACCTATTCAGCCGGGACGCATTTATTTGGGGGCTCAATCTTGAAATCCATCACCACCGCTCCAATAAGCCTTTTTTTTTCTCTTCCAAATGAAGAAAAATTATCCGTTCAACCACTGATGGTTATCATTAGGATATATAGTGTCTCTAATTCCAGATAATATTTTGAATTGCCGATACCTGATCATAGTATTATTAAGCCATATTTTCATATAAGTTGCTTGGTATGTCTGCAAGTTGGAAATGCGGCTGCAATCTGTACTGCACACTGATGATTGGCTGATTATTAGAAATAATACTCGATTACTTAAAATTTCTGTTCCTGCGTTTGCGATGCACTGTGCCTTAATTCTGGATGAGAAGGATATATATATATATATATATATATATATATATATATATATATATATATATATATATATATATATATATATATATATATATATATATATATATATATATATATATATATATATATATATATATATATATATATATATATATATATATATATATATATATATATTTATATATATATATATATATATATATATATATATATATATCAATGTATTTTGATACTTTTTTTAAAACACAAATATGTCTTTTAGAGCGTCCAATTGGCAGTGTGGTTAGAGCGCTAATCTCTCGTGGCAAAGATGCCGAGTTCCAATCACTGTATCGACACGCTCCAGTCTACCCAGCTATAAATGGGTACCTAACTTTGAGTTAGGAAAGGAAAAGGCAGCAATGAAGGAAACTGGTCACCCCACCTCTCGATGCTGGACCTAGGAAGTTGAAGTCTATAACACTTCACTCCCTTACGGCAGTATCTGGTATGGGATTACCTTTTATTTGTCTATTACCCACTAAAGTGTGGGTCATAACAAGTCAAATATTGCAAATACATTCAGAACTGGTAAGTGTGTATAGTGTATATTCAGGAGTCAAACTACCAAGGCATAAAATGTTAAGATAACTACATTTATAACACGTAAATAAATAAATAAATTGTTGTAAAAAAGTTGTTAAATAATGAATAACATTTCGCTCTATTTACGTCTACCATTTCTTCTCACGTGACATTTTTATTTCCTGCTTACCACTAGTTTTTTTTTTCTTTTCATTAATAATACGTTCTAAACAAGGGGTCGGAGTGACTAAGATCATGGTTAACCTCGAGTTCTAGAGGTACCGGGTTCGATTCCGTGTAGAGGGAATATAGTTTATGGAAATGTTTTCTCAGAACCAGTGGTCCTAATTATGTCATACTCCCCCGTGGTCTCATGGGTAGTGAGATCGAATGACTGGCCTTCTCGGATAAGGGCGAAAAAACTAGGAGGTCCCGAGTGCAAGTTGCCGCACGTTAAAAATCCCACGACAGTTGGAAATCGTAAAGAGTAGGCCATAAGGCCGCTGCCCTGGCAAAATTTAAAAATGTGAAACCTACCAACCAAATATATTTATAGAATGTGTGATTCCTAAATACCCACACTGGGATTCTCGCAGGTGCGACGGAGTTCGTGCACTGTGCTGAGATCCTCCCAGTGTGATCTAAGGGAGCAGATCGGAGCACTGATGGAGTTGTCCGTATGTGTAACTGTTTGTGATTACGTGTCTACCTGTGTGTGACTGAGTGTGTAACTGTGTACATGATTGAGTGTGTAACTGTGTACATGATTGAGTGTGTAACTGTTTACATGATTGAGTGTGTAACTGTGTGAGGATCCATGAGACGAGGAGAACCTTCATGGCGCTGTGTCACTGTGCAATGAAGACAGTCCTTAAAACCAAACCAAACCACACCAAACCAAACCAAACCAAACCAAACTAATCTAAACAGGGTTGAGGACTCTTGTCTAAAAGATGAGCAACCATCTATTAAAACAAGTATGTAGCTTATTTTTCTAAGCTCAACGGACACAAAAACTTCTCAGCCACCCAACACATATTAGGAAAAATGTAGAAGGGGGAGGCTGAATCCCGTAAGCCTCTCTCTCTCTATATGCTACTGGTGACTAAAGATTCTCTTAATGCCACAAGGACCCGTAGATCAGTGGTTCCCAACATGGTATCCTCGGACCCGGTGGAGCGACACGGATAGTGGGCGTCCGCAATGTACTAAAGAAATATTTTACAAAATATAAAAAATGAAATGATACAAAATCGATTAAAAGTAACAACAATTCATATCACTACATTGTCAGCCCTCTTCTATATGAAAAAAAAAAAAAAAAACAGGAAACAAAAAGTACAGAAACTGACTTAATGAGGAACAAGAACTCCGACTTTAAACAACGTCTTTGGAGCCATGTTTTCCGAAGTTTACGTCTGCGAGAAAAAAAAAAAAAAAAAAAAAAAAAAACAGACGCCATTCCAATGAACTATTAATTGTTTCAGTATGGTTACTGATGAAACCTTAAATAAGTAAATTAATTAAATTAATTAAATTATTACTCTGAAGAAGGATCTAACTGTGGGCCCAGTGATAGGCAGGAGAAGCTGAGAAGTGGTTCTGTGCAGGACGTGACAATTCCTTGGGAGAGCCCAGAACCAGAGTATAGTATTTTAGCTCTGCATAGATGGAGAGCCCCCTTGGGTGGCGGGGAATACACAGTATGCTACACACTTCTTAATCCTAGCTTGGGACCAGATGTGACGATCCTTTAAATGCAAGCCAAACTGGAGAAACTGGAGCTCATGACTTCAACTCCACACGTATCGGAATGTCAGAAAAACCACAGGAAAAGCCTAGATCTACAAGTGTAGATAATACCAACTTGGTATTGGCTGCTAAAGAGTAAGAAGCTAAGCAGCCCTAGTTCAACAACAACAACAACAACAACAACAACAACAACAACAACAACAACAACTCAGTCACATTTTTAGATACTTCTTTTTTGTTCACTCATCCATTCCTTTTCATTCTTTATGGAGCACGGATCTACCACTGCAGATGGTTCCCATCCAGGAAGCCTTGCACCAACCATCGTCAATTCTCTTGTTGACGTGATTTCTGTAACAATACGTTTTACATAATGAGATTGACAGTCCCATGCATGACATCTTATTAGTTACTAGTGTAAAAGCCCGTCATAAGACGGGAATTAAATTCAAAAGGGGCAAAGTCTTTTACAGACAGGGGGTATGATGTGCTGGTGTTGTGGGTAGTGGGTTTCCCCCCTTGCTTCACCCTAGGCCTAGTGAATTCTTGTTCATGAAAGGAGCGACCATTGCGGTGTTAGTCTCTTGGCCTAGCAAAACCTCTCATACCCCAAGATCGTTGTGCGTGGTGAAGAGCCACACCCTCCTCGAGGTAGCCCTGGTAACTGAGGGTGCGAATCCTCAGGCTAAACACAACGGATCTAGAGGAGCAAACCTCGATAATAAAACCGGTGCACTACACCGTACACGCCCTCTGTGGGTGGGAAGGAGCCAGATGGATACTGAACAAGTCTTGGGAGTGGGAACGAGTGTGGACTGCTCCCTGAAGATCGGAACCCATCGTACAGGCACAGAGACTCAGGACGTGACGATCCTATTGCCTTCAACTCTTGGTCACATGCCTAGAGCCTCGGAGAACTCGGCGTAACCAGCAGGCAATTTGGTGGCGGGGAAAGAGCACTGTGAGCCCTACCGTGGCTACGTATCACAAGGAGATGCAGAAACACCCCCTTTATCTCCCCCAGAGCTGGCACAGTACACTTCTGGCTTCTACCGGGGCGTAGGAAATCCACAGGCACCCCAGCATCACAATGCCATGAAAATGACAAAGTTGGAATTTACTAACTCAAACCTGGCAGAGCAAGTCCTCCATCAGATGCGGCCGATGCTGGGCCCACTGGCGCGTGGACACGTCCCGATCCCATCGAGACTTGCCCGGGGAGCCCACCCCGGCTCAAAAAAGCAGAGAAGGCCACTCTCCAAACCTCCGATGTCTTGCGGGCAGTGTTAGGATGTGCAAGAACATGGACAGGAAGACTCCACAACTTCCCCACTGAAGACACGCCCGGCGACCGTTGCCTCAATTGGCTGTGTGTGGTGTACCCGGAAACGGGGCCTCCCAGTACTGAGGCACAGTTAAGTCCCCGATGTCACTTATCGGTGCAGAGTTGAGAGAGATGGCTGAGCATCACAATCCCCCCTGTGTTGCAGCATGATGAGAACCCAGCATTGCACACTGAGCTTGGGGGGATCACTGGGCACCAGACTTAATACTGGCTCTTGACTGGATGGCCGCATGCAGGAGATTTCTACAATGGAGGGTTGGCAGGTGGTGGGTATCTGGAAGTGGCTCTGTGCAGGACGTGAGGATTCCTTGGGAGAGCCCAGAACCAGAGCACAGCATTGTGCAAGCTCTGCATAGTTGGAGAGCCCCCTGGATGACGGGGAATGCACAGTGTGCTACCCCACCTATCCCCAACTGCTAACTTAGAACCAGAAGTGGGGTCCTCTGTATGCGTGCCAGGCCAGGATACAATGCCTGGGAAAGATACTGGAGCTCAGAACTCCCTAACTCAAAGTTGCAGGATGGCAGAAAAGCCACGGGAAAGACAGGGCTATTTTGAAGATAACGCAACCATATTTTTACCATACGAGCTCGGACGCCGCCTCGGTAAACAAGGTCCGCGCAGAGCAGTGACACCCCCAGGCTGCTTGCGAATAGTCTACTACTGGGAACTTAAACAGATTAGGGATGAGCCCACTCTCCCGTTGAACAGGTGCTAAAGTCGTAGATACTGGGCCAGAAGGCGCACCGGAAACCACAGTATCACGCAACTCGCCTTTTTTTCTATGGAGAGTACACCGTCAAATTCAAAAGCACGAATACCTAACGGCAATTTTACTTATTCAAAAGTATTTTTTTTAAACCACGGTGCATCACCACAGTACACGAACTACGTAGCAGCAACGAGGATCCCAATGTGTGTATACGGGATCCCAAGTTCTATAAATATTTTTGTGCACACCGTCATTTGCGCACTTTTCTTTGTCGAGTGTTACTATTTTCGGGAGAGTACATATAAGGGAAACAATACAATTAATGTCTAACTTTCAACCAACGTTGCATCCCTTAGCGTTAGGGACAGAAAAAAACTGGGATTTTATATATATTGATACTTTGTCTCAATCTCATCCGAGACCCACCCCCACCCCCGCCCCCGATCTAGAAGGGGCGGCACTGCTTTTTACTGTGTAATACATACTAAGATTTGTATAGCCTCAAGCTAACCACTGCCTTCTTTGATTCAAGTTGACGTCTGGGGGTGTTCGAAGAAGGAGAAGAGGAAGAAGAAGAAGTATTATATGCGCAATAAACCTGATATGATAGTGTCCGATTGGCAGAGTGGTTAGGGCGCTGGCCTGTCGCGGCAAAGGTACCAGGTTCGAAACACGGTAGCGTCAAGTTCCGGTCTGCCTAGCTGTAGATGCGTACCTGATTTTGCTGTTGAATTAGGGAAAGAAAAGGCAGCGAGCAAGGGAACTGGTTACCTCATCTCTCTAAACTGGACCTAGTATAGTGAAGTCTAAAATATCACTACCCTCCGGCAGTATCTGTTATGGAACTACTTTTACCTTGTTATTTTTTAAAACCTGATGTGAAATTAATCCTGTAAATTTTATTTCTCCTTATGGGTCTACGTATGCCTAGCATGGGTGTTAAGGGGGCCGCGGTCTACAAAAGTTTGAGAACCGCTGCCGAAGACAATGGCATCCGTTTTTTTTTAAATGTAGTTCACATCTGTGTTCTATATGTTCACTTTTATCTTTTATCCTTCCCTCTACACTCATCGACTTTTATCTTACTCATTCTTCCGGCAAAGATTCAGTCAGCGTCATCGTCGCCTTCACGTGACGCCGCGTGAGAAATAACAGATTATTCATAGGGTGAGTATGTACTTTCGTATTTCTAAATCCATTTCCCGCCCAAGGTTAAAGCGGACATCCACACTGAAACTTTCTCTAGAATCACGGAAGCCTGGACCGACTCGTGCCTTCACTAGGTCTAGATTCGTTTAATATGGCAAGATAAACAAAGAAATGTTTGTTGTAATGGTTCCATCAGTGATGCTTCCAGGTTCTAGTCATTAATATACGAACTCTGTCACCCCTAGATGCTTTTTGGTTTGATCTAACCGCAAGTGTCTGCTATGTGTGGAGAAACATATGCGCAGATATGTCATGAGAGGAATAGACTGCCGAGCAGAAAATAAGACATATTAATATATGTTGACCGTCAGGTAGTTATGTAGACGAATGGACAGATGTGGACAGATGATAGAAAAACAGACAGGCACACGGACAGACAGACATACAGACAGGCAGGCAGGCAAGTAGACGAATAGACAAGCAGACAGACGGGCAGACAGATAGGCAGGCTATAGTTCCATGGGGTATCGAAGAAAACAATGAAAGAATAAGACCCCCTCAAGCAATGGCGTAAGATGCGACCAATCTCAGCTCGTGCACGAGACAGGCATCCTCATTAAACAAAACAAGCTGCTACTACACGAGTACGTGAATACTGTAGTACAGGCTTCCTATACTCCATAGGGAACGAAAATTAAAATAATTACGAACTTTTTGTTTTAATTTCAGTTTGCGTTGTATGTACAGTCACTGAAAGCGCATGTTTATCAATTATATCTACCATCTATTTGCATCGCATACATGGAAGAAAACACGCAATTCATAAACCCGTGTTTTTTTTCTTCACAAAAACGTAATTCCCCGTGCAGTATTCACAAGATCGCCCTTTTCCTCGCCCTGCCTGACACCTCACATCTTTTCCTCCATTGGCTGATTCATTCATTCAGATGTTCCCACGCTCCGGTCTATTAGAACAAGTGTCACTCATCCCTCTAGCCACTGTCTGGAACCCACTGGCGATGCCAGACATTGAAGATGGCACAAGAAGATGAGCATTCGCACGCGTGAAGCTTGTCTGTGTCTACAGGAGTACGTCATCGGAAGTCTAAGGTCGCGTTCAGATGTGTTGAGAATTTTTGCATTCATGCGTTGCTTCGGGCACTTGGTGCGGTTAAGATTAACTCTGATGCAAACCGGGGCGTAACCCGCACTAATTCGAGTTTTCTCCTGGTACATTTTCTAATAAATACTTCAGAGCAATAATTCTGCGAAATTAATATATAACGAAACTTGCGTGCTTGCGTAGAAAAGATCGATTTAAACTCGACGATAAATTCACAAATGTGAACTTGATGACAAGAACTAGACACGTGTCAGTCGAACAAGAGGTGAGAAGAAGACGCTAGAAATGATTAGGGCAGTGCTCCTTGTTTACTTCACAGCACACTTAAGTACTCTTCACAATTCTACGTCACGCTATAATATTTAAGTAGGTTGGTATGGTCAGTATTTAAAATTCACTGCAATCATTAGACAACGCTACCTAATTTTGTGTGTGTTGATTGGTGGATAAAAATAACTTAACATATTACATGCAAAATTTTACTTGTGGGATTCTTAACCAATGGTTTTGTATACATTTATATGGTATATTCTGCCTGCTGTCACGGCACACCGGGCAGATATCTACAGAACAACAATGTGCCGCGGCACACCCGTTGCGGAGCACTGGGTTAGGGCACAATTTGAAGAAACATATTCATAGATTATCAGACAGTCATTGTTTTGTAACCCTCAGTGTAAGAGAAGCAGAAGTAGACCTAAAAACACATAGAGAAGAGAGCTAGAGACAGAAGTGAAAATTATGAGAAAGGCACGCAAAGACCTTGAACTGATGGCACGGGACAGTTGTACTTCGCGTACGTCTGCATCCTTCTATGACCACCAGCTATGCACAATGCTACAATATACGATTACGTGAAAGTGAACCTATGTCTGTGAGGCTAATTACATCCTCATTGACTCTTGAAATCATCCACACACTTCCAGGGATTCCCCTGTGGTGAAATTTGTTGAGAACCCCGCATTGCACACTAAGCTTGGAGAAGTCACTTGAGCCCCAGGCATAATTCTTTGGCTTTGACTTGGTTGACTGCATGCAGAAGGATCTCACTTTGAACCCAGTGATAGGCAAGGGAAGCTGAGAAGTGGCTCTGTGCAGGACGTGACAATTCCTTGGGAGAGCCCAGAACCAGAGTACAGTATTTTAGCTCTGCATAGTTGGAAAGCCCCATTGGATGGCGGGGAATGCACTGTATGCCACCCACTTCTTACTCCTCGCTTGGGACCAGATGTGACGATCCTTTAAATGCAAGCTAAGTTAGAGAAACTGGACCTCATGACTTCAACATCAAGTTTCGAAATGGCAGAAAAGCCACAGGAAAAGCCCAGATCTACAGTGTAGATAATACCAAGGAGTCTTCAACTTGGTATTGGCTGCTAAGGAGCGAGAAGCTCAGCAGCCCTAGTTAAACAACAACAACAACTTCGCGTACGTTTGCTTAAGACTTATGCTGCAAGGGGACCTGTAGGGTCCTGAATGAATGAGAAAGCTGTCTTTGTGAAAAGAAGTAACGCTAACGCTATCTTTATCTATAGACGTAATAGAAATATTTATATATGATGTGGAAACATGGACAATGAACAAGCAATTAGAAGAAAGAACTGAGACCCTTGAGATGTAGATATATTGAAAAATGTGGCATGTCTCACGGAAAGAGAACAAAACAAATAAGAAGGTCTTAGAAAATGTAAGAATGAAAAGAGGATTAACGAGGGAGATCAAAATTAGCTAAAATATTCTGACTGTGTAAAAAAGACAAAATACCTTACTGAAGACCATAATAGAAGGCAGAATAAAGACAAACGTAAAGACAGCGCTATAAGTGGGAAGATAACATCAAGAGATGGACAGGAAAGAGTCTATCAAAGCGCACCATCAAGACAAGATACAGAAGACGTTGGTGATCTACTGCAGCTGACCTTCGATGTGAAGATGTCACTTAATGATGCTGATAATGTAATAGAAATTTGCAGATGTGAGCACGGGTAATGAGAAAGATATCATTGTGAACGCGACCATGAGATAGTGGCTGGAAGACGTTCCCATGAAGAACTTAGTGGCCGCTGACGCCAGGGATATGAAGGAGATTGTCCTGAAGGTATAACATAAACATGTTCAGGATCTGCTTTCTTCTTTCTTTACATTCCTCTATTTATCTTACTTTGGAGATTTTAGAACAAGGACTGCATTGTAAAGTTATCAAATAGTTTCTTCAGTATGCGTCCCAGGCAACGGTGACGTCTTTTCATCATCTCTATTTCTACTGGCATTATTTCTGGTACTTGCCACTAATTCCACATTGATGATCATGCCTTTCCATTATAATCTTTATATTCTGAGCAAGCACCGTTTAAGTAAAATACTTGACAATCTGTTTAACCTTGCCACAGGACCATACCATGTTAACACTATTCTAATGGGTGAAGGCATATCTGGAGTCATCTGTGATATTATGGCTCGTTTGCTTTTTCGTAATTTCCTCTCATCGCCTTTATTATCCATTATTTCGGCATATTTAACGCATATAATTTCGTGCCTATTTTCTACTCAGAATTGTTACTATTTTTTCCTGATTTGGAAACGTGCCTTCACCACACAGACCAATCTACGGAACCAGCAGCATCGGCACGTTAGCAATTTGGCAAGTCCCATTTTTAGCCGGCCAAACAAAGAACTTTCAATTTTAAAATTAAGCTTACGAAAGCCGATATATTCCATGATGAGATTTACTTTTTATTAATATTACTTACTTACTTAGTCGTTCCCCTTCTACCGTGAGATGTAGAGGTTTGGAAGAGAGAGCGCCAGACTATCCTATCGGCTGTCTTCCTCCTGGCCTGGTTCCATTCTAGTCCTCGGTCCTTCAAAGATTGTCTAATGTTGTCCTCCCAGCGGACTCTGGGTCGTCCTCGGGGTCTGGATCCTTGGCTCTTTGTTTCCCATGCTTGTCGTGGTATCCGATCTTCTCCCATTCTGCAGACATGGCCAAACCATCTTAATTGGGACTGTTCTACTTGGGTCTGCATGGGGTAGGATTTAAGGTCTTGACGTATCGTCTGGTTGCGTACCATGTCTCTTCTTGTTACTTCAACCACCTTCCTCAGATACCTCATTTCTGAGGTTTGGATCTGGCTTTTATGGGTTGTAGTCATTGCCCATGACTCGCATCCATATGTCAAGACTGGGACATAGGTGGAGCGGTATACAGCCATCTTCGTTTTCTTACCAACCTCTCTCTTGCTGAGGAATCCTCGATTTATGGCCTGAAAAAGTCTCCCAGCTGCTGCTTTTCGAGTGGCCAACTCTTCTTTGATGCCTCCCTTTCGGTCTATAATAGCTTCGAGGTATTTAAAGTGGTTGCTCCATCAGGGGGTACCTCAAGGAGGAGTAATTTCCCCAACACTCTTCCTTGTTTACATCAATGACCTGGTGAAAGATCTCCCTGCAGGAGTTAAAGCTGCCTTATATGCAGATGACCTAGTACTCTGGTGCGCTGATGAAAATGTCACCACAGCAAATTATAGAATGCAGCGGGCAGCAGACATGCTAGTGTCATGGGCAGAGAAATGGCTTATCACAATAAACACAGACAAAACCTCCACAATACTGTTCTCCCTCGCCCCCAAGGACAAATCAGCTAACATACACCTAGGGACAACCGTGATCAAGGAAGAAAGCTACCCCACCTATCTTGGGGTGACATTTGACCAAAGGCTTACATGGAATAAGCATATTGAAAACGCAGAAGGAAAGGCCCGAAGACGACTAGGCATACTCAGAAAATTAGCAGGTACCAACTGGGGAGCAAATGAACGAAATCTAAAGAAGATTTATAATGGAGTAATAAGACCACACTTAGAGTTTAGCTCAGCAGCATGGTCATCAGCTGCTAACTCACATCTGCAGTCTTTGGACAAGGTGCAAAATCAAGCTCTCAGGCTCATTACAGGAGCCATGAAAACTACACCAATAACAGAGATGCAGAAGGTTGCTGGATTACAGACATTGTCCCATAGAAGAGACACAAAAACCATGATCCAGATGGAAAAGTACAACAGTATGCCAATGCACCCAATGAAGGCAAGACTAGATGATCTGGCATTGGGACGTCTAAAGCGTAGCAGCTTTGTGCATCGGGGGAAAAGACTTATAAGACAGCATCAAGAAGACCTATCCATGAAGACAACACCACTGAAGCCCACCCTATACCCTGTACCATGGGAGCAGGCCAGCAGCGCCCTCCAAATTAATACATCAGTCAGTGGTCTCACAAGTGGATGTGAGTATAATGATCTGCAAAAACGAACTGCTACATTGAGTATGATCCAAGAAAGCTATCCCGATCAATCATGGATACATGCCTCTACAGATGGATCAGCAACTAATGCTGTTAGGAATGGAGGTGCCGGTATCTTTATCTCATATCCTGACAACCACTATGAGACTAGGCACATTCCCACTGGTAAATTCTGTTCCAACTATACAGCTGAGGTTCAAGCTCTAGAGCAAGCTGCAAATATGATTTATAACACCAACTCTGACTGCCACCAGGTAGTCATCCTCACAGATGCACTGTCTGTCCTGCAAGCTCTCAAGGGTGGTAAACTCCCGCATCTGAGAAATGAACTAAACAAGGTAGCTGCCAAAAAGAGAACCATACTTCAGTGGGTACCATCTCATTGTGGTGTACCCGGAAATGAAAAGGCAGATAAACTTGCAAAAAAGGGAGGAGAATGTGAACAAGAAGATAATGAAGTCACATACTTTGAGAAAAAGAGAGCTATCCAGACTATCAGAAGAGAACAGAACCAACCCAAAGACGACTATCACACTCTCGACCGGCAGGGACAGATAACTATTTTTCGACTCAGGACAGGGCATAACAAACTGAATAAACACATGCACAAGCTACGATTGTCTGCTTCACCACTGTGCACATGTGGATTAAACGAACAAACTGCTGAGCATGTTCTACAGGACTGTCCTCTGTATGACCAGTTAAGAAAGATATACTGGCCGAATGACTCAACACTAAACTCAAAGCTATATGGAGTTAAAGAGGAACTTCAAACAACAGTCGAATTCATCATGAGAACTCGTCTGACGGTGTAATCATCAAAGATGCGATCGCAAGAAGAAGAAGAAGAAGAAAGTGGTCGACCTGCTCCAGGACCTGTTCTCCCAGCTTAATCTGATGTCTTCTTTCTTCTCGTGATATCACCATGGATTTTGTTTTAGAGCTGCTTATGACCATCTCTCTCTTCTCCAGCTCTTCCTTCCAGACTTGCAGGTTGGATTGGAGATGTGCCTCTGATTTAGCAATCAGGGCAACATCATCAGCAAATGCCAGCTCCGAAATATAGACCTGTCTCATCTTCCAGTACCGCACTGAATACTTTCTTGTTCTCTCCTTATATGCCTTGATGACATCGTTTTTTATTAATCACCAGTTCTTATTTATTTACAAGTGTTAAAGTAATTGATCATTAAATTTGTATATATATATTTTTTTTTACAAATTCATAGTTGAATTAATTACTACAAAGAGAAATGCACACGTGTGAATAAGTATTCATATACATATATAGTTATATCTACATCTAAAGAGACAATACGAGCAATAATAATAATAATAAACAGAGGAACGTTCCTGTTAATACAGTTGGGGGCTTGAACGAGCTAATATTATATCTCTCCACAAAAAGCGGCATTTGGAAGTAAACCTTTGTCTGTGAGGTTAACTACACCCTCATTGACTCTTGTGGTGAAACTTGCTGAGAACCCAGCATTGCACACTAACAGTGAAGAAGTCTCTTGAGCCCCTGGCGTGATTCTTTGGATTTGACCTGGTTGACTGCATGCAGGAGGATCTCCCTGTGATCCAATGATAGGCAGGGGAAGCTGAGAAGTGGCGCTGTGTAGGACATGACAATTCTTTGGGAGAGGCTACAACTATAGCACAGTATTTTAGCTCTGCATAATTGGAGGGCCCCACTGGATGGTGGGGAATGCACAGTATGCAACTCTTCTAACTCCTAGCTTGGGACCAAATGTGATGATCCTTTAAATGCAAGTCAAGCTGGAAAAACTGGAGCTCATGACTTTCATTCAGCACGTTTCGGAATAGCAGAAAAGCAACAGGAACAGCCTAGATCTACAGTGCAGATAATACTGTGATGGGGGCCATGAAAAACCCAGAGGCCCCCTCAAGTTCATGTCATATTTATGTGTTTAACGCCCATGTATTTTCGATGTGCCCGCTCCAACGAGTACGCCAGCCCACGTGACTGCGCGAGGGCCACAATAACGCCCCAGCCCACGTGACTACGCGAGCCCTCATCGCTGGCGCTGACGCAGGAGAAGCGGTCAGTTTGGTGAGATTCACAGTGGGGGCAATATGTGAGATGACACCCAGAGTCAGAAGTTTGCAAGCGGCATGGAGATTAGCAATTGAGCACTGGCTGGGTGTTTTGTTTTGTTTTGTTTGTTGGTTTATTTGTTTAATGTTTTCTTTATTTGCTCGTTGTCACTGAATCGGTTGTATGAATAAATACAGCCCATGCCTTAGAATCAAGAGTTTTATTGTTGTTCGGGTCGGTGCAATGTGCAAGAAGGTGATCACATATCACAACAGCATCATCATCTCTCGCCCACCCTATCATAATACCAAGGAGTCTTCAACTTGGTATTGGCTGCAAAAGAGCGAGAAGTTCAGAAGTCCTAGTTAAATATCAACAACAACAACAAACCTATTCTACACAAGCACCATTTTAATTATAGTTCTGGATAACCTAAGATCTGTCCATTTCTTCTTCATCCCAGGGGTAGAGGGAGACCAGAAGAAAATGAACAGAGCTGCAGGCAGAAATTAAAGGGATGTAGAAGACATGAAAACCCCTTGAGCTGATGGGTCAAGACTGGAAAACTTAGCATAAATTTGTTGAAAGCCTGTGCTATTTCGGGATCTAAAAATTGATGCTGATAACTAGACAACCCGTTTAGCGTTGTTACAAGGCCCTATCATTGTAATCTTTTTTTTTCTACGCACACACCCATATAAGTACATTACTGGATAACCCGTTTAGCGTTGTTACTTACTTACTTAGTCGTTCCCCTTCTACCGTGAGGTGTAGAGGTTTGAAAGAAAGAGCGCCAGACTATTCTATCGGCTGTCTTCCTCCTGGCCTAGTTCCATTCTAGTCCTCGGTCCTTCAAAGATTGTCTAATGTTGTCCTACCAGCGGACTCTGGGTCGTCCTGGAGGTCTGGATCCCTAGCTCTTAGTTTCCCATGTTTGTCGTGGTAGCCGATCTTCTCCCATTCTGCAGACATGGCCAAACCATTTTAGTTGGGACTGTTCTACTTGGGTCTGCAGGGGGTGGGATTTTAGGCCTTGACATACCGTCTGGTTGCGGACCATGTCTCTTCTTGTTACTTCAACCACCTTACTCAGGTACCTCATTTCTGAGGTTTTGATCTGGCTTTTATGGGTTGTAGTCATTGCCCATGACTCGCATCCATACGTCAAGACTGGGACATAGGTGGAGCAGTAAACAGCCATCTTCGTTTTCTTACCAACCTCTCTTTTGCTGAGGAATGCTCGATAAATGGCCCGAAAAAGTCTCACAGCTGCTGCTTTTCGAGTGGCCAACTCTTCTTTGATGCCTCCCTTACGGTCTATAACAGCTCCGAGGTATTTAAAGTGGTCGATCTGCTCCAGGACCTGTTCTCCCAGCTTAATCTGATGTCTTCTTTCTTCTCGTGATATCACCATGGATTTTGTTTTAGAGCTGCCTATGACCATCCCTCTCTTCTCCAGCTCTTCCTTTCAGACTTGCAGGTTGGATTGGAGATGTCCCTCTGATTTAGCAATCAGGGCAACATCATCAGCAAATGGCAGCTCTGAAATACAGACGTTGCAACAGGATCATATTATTGAACTATGCGCGCTTTACGACTTTATCTTCTGCCGTAACTCGATTAACGGCGTTCCTAGGTTGTCACGTGTGGACTGATCCACGTATCATATTCTTACTCTTAAAATAAATGTAAAGGCAGATCCATAACAGATACTGCCGGAGGGGAGTCAGGCGTTATAGATTTCACCATATTATGCCCAGCTTCGAGGGGTGGGGTGAACAGTTCCCTTCATTGCTGTCTTTGCCTTCCATAATTCAAGAGTATAGTAAGGTACCCATTTACAGCTGAGTAGATTGGAGCGTGAGGCCATAATATTTTGAACCTGGTACTTTTGCCGTAAGAGGCCAGCGCTCTAACCAATCTGCTAATATGACGCTCATTCTTACTCCTATCAGTGCATTTTGCCTCTAATGACTCAGTGAACTTAACAGGTAATGGTATCTATCTTACCCAGCAAAATGGGTACCTGACTCTGCTATTAACCTTGGGAAGGCAAAAGCAACGAGGATGCGAACTGACCTCTCCACCTCGTAAAGCTAAGACAGTATGGTGAAGACTCTATCACTGTCATGAAATATTCTAATCCACATATATAAATTATTAGGTAAATATGAAGCCTAACAAATAAAATTAATAAAGAGAAGAGCAATGGTAAAATGACAGTGCTGTCCCAAAGAATGTACTCGAAATCCCCCTTGTTTTCTGCTTCGTCTGCAAATTGTAACGCTTTCACGTTGATAGTAAAGCTTACTGTATTATTACCCGCCTTCTTCAATGAAACGTGTGCTGTATTTCTTGGAAAAGCATTGAGACGTACTGCGTAATGACCTAAATTAACCCTAACATTAATTATACTGCGTTACCAAAACGAACGAACAGATGGACTAAAGGGATAAAAAGAGAAGGGAGAGGCAGAAAGCCGAACACTAAACCCGCTTCGCGCGATACACAATTACTACCATCACGCGTGTAAGTCTACATGCACTAATTTTTTTTCAGACGGACAGTGATAAAATACACTACCCTTTCCCAGAGTTAGGTTTATAAATCATAACAGACTCTTATTAGAAAAGACAACATTATATGGGTTTACGTTTGAACACATAACAGTACCCAGACAGCACATCTTCTAAACAGGAGATAGAAGAAATTGCATATTTTGAACGCAGCCACGTAGCTCCTTTAAATTAGTATTTTTGGGTTCCTTAGGGTTTGCTGACAAATAATATGTAAAACGTTACGCAAATAGTCCAGGAATTAATAAATTATACCCAAAATAAAATATTGGGGGTGCCTGACAGCATAAAATCATTTCTGCTCATAAAATTTTTTTTATAACGTGTTTGAAAAAACCTTACGTTACATAAATAGCCTACCATGTAAACTCCAAATTGATTGGAGCGCAACAAATGAAAGCCTAACCACGATTGGTCGGGCTATAAATACTATCTTGGTTGTTGGGGGAGACGGGAAAAGATAACATTTTTTTTCAAACACTTGTCGAAACGTGGCTCATTGGCCAGTCTCGCTGATATACACACTTGGGAGCGTTAGTTCGAGACCACTAATTCAAATAAGCTTGATAAAGCGACAGTACGTTGAAGCTAGCTCACATTTTTGCTAAAATAAAAGCCTGGAACATAGGCAGAACGGAATTTGTGCCAGAATTCATTGCTAATCAACGTATCTGTGTTTATTTCCATGAAATTGTGGTAAGCTTGAACCATTCAGTATCTTTTAATGAAAAATTGAATGTGAATTGTTGATTTATGCCTGTATATATATGTGTAGTTCAGTGGCAAACGTGAGGTAAAGCCTATAATGCTCCAGCCTGAACAGAGGGTGTCGGAGAGAAGTAAAACGGCATGGAATGGCCAAATAGTACACTGACACCTGGATGATGGACTAGAAAGAAATAATGCTGGAAGTGCAGAGGCGTAGTAACCATTAAGAAGGGTAATACTGGAATAAAGTATTTCAAATGAAGCTGACTGTTGGCCTAACGCTCTGAACGCAATGTTTGTGCTGTATTGTGATCAGTGTAAAAGAGAATATAAATTAGTTATGAAGTAGAAGGTACATCCTTCTTGATTTCAGGGACAGTGGTCTTGATGGTAGTGAGCAGCATCTGGTCAGAGATTTGCTGAATCCAGAGTCGGACAGCATACTCCTTGGTCTTTTTAGCTATCAGTGAGGTGTCTCCTGAGCCCAGAGGAGAATTCGAGCAGAGGAGTCCTTTCCTGCCGCCATCACGCCAGATAAGCGAATTGGCCAGCTGAGCTCAACATTATGTCCCCTCATCTTGAAATAACTTTATAAAAATACTATTCAGAGGGGAATTTACTTGTCTTAAAATCAGGAACTGTGAACATCTACAATAATGGTCCCTAAAGACAAACTATTGAAGTCATGATGACAAATACCAACAGAGCTTGAACAAAACAAAACCAGTATTACCTCATTTTACCACTACACAAATGACACACATAGAACATTGGTAATAATATATGTCACTACAATATTCATATTAAATACATTCTGTACATAACTTGTAATTTAAATTGATTGTGATTCCTGGTTCCCTTGTAGTTGAATCAGGACACATATTCATTCATGCCAGTAATGAATACATATTGTTATTTGAAACGTTACTAGTGACTTCTTTAAGATATTCTCATAGAGTGTTATATGTATGTGAGTGTCACAGTGTTGTTAAGAGTAGTGGATTAAATTAAATTGTTTATCTGTCTGTTGTTGTGACTTACACTTCACCATACACATACCCTAGACACATAACGTAGCATCACACTATTCCAGAATAATTCTGACTGAGATATATAGATATGTGGTAGCAAGTAAGGTTATATATATAATATACTACTCTTATTAGATATATATATACCTTCACAGCTGATCTCAGTCAGTACACTAAGTCCCTTATAAATATTTATAACATCCCACTTCACCACATATATTGGGGTCTCGCTCTCGGGATTTTGAATCTTTAACTATTAAAAATATTGGGGGTAATTCACTTCAGGGAATATAAGAATTAAAAGGTATCCTTGGGTGGAATTAAATAAGGTTGAGCTCACGGTGCCTGTTTTGTCCATTAGAGATTGAATTGTTGGTTAGACATTGTATTAAGTTACCTGATAGACAATGGCGGACCTGGCCAAATTTCGATCTGCTGCGGTTCAGACTGCAAAAGAGTTAGGATTAGATGGGCAAGTTATGGTTGCCTATGTCACAACGGAATGTGACAAATTTATTGAACGCGAAGAAAGAAGATTAGAAAAAGAAGCCGAAAGAAAGTTAGAGGCTGAGACTAAGAGGTTGCAAGCTGAGGCTGAGACTAAGAGGTTGCAAGCTGAGGCTGAGACTAAGAGGTTGCAGATTGAGGCTGAGGCTAAGAAATTGGAGGCAGAAAGAGAAGACAAAAGATTAGCTGCAGAAAGAGAAGCCGAGGAAAGAAGACAAGCTGCAGAAAGGGAAGCAGAAAAGGAGGAGAAGAGATTACAAAGGGAACATGAGTTACGACTAAGGGAGTTTGAGTTTCAAGGCCATGCTCCTGAAAATGGTGCCAGCCCCTTTGCCTCTGATGCTACGGTTACTCAAGGAGCCTCAATCTCAGCTATGAACTTTCATTTAGATCATTTTGTTGAGAAAGACGATGATATTGAGAGCTATATAAATAGGTACGAACTATTAGCTACCACGTATGGGTTAGAGAGAGAAAGGTGGAGCTTAAAGTTATCTCAGGGACTTCGTGGGGCAGCTTATGAAGTTTTTGCAAAAATGAGCAGAGGTGATCAGGAAAATTATGACATGCTAAAGCAGGCTCTTTTGTTAAGGTATGAAAAGAATGCAGAGTTTTACAGGAAAAAATTTAGGAATGCTAAACTACTGTCAGGTGAAACCTATCACCAGTTCTCTGCACGAATAGAGACATACTTGGAGAAATGGACTTCTCTGGGGAAAACCCAAGATCTTAAGGAAATGGTCCTTATAGAGCAACTAAGAGAGTCCATGGCTCCAGACCTGAGAAAGTTTCTCATGGAACAAGGTGCAGAGAGGCTGGGTGAGTTGCTAAATGTTGCTGAAAGGTATCAAGCAGCTCAAGCAGAGGTAACAGGTAATAAAAAGAAACAGGTGGACAACTTTAGGGCACCACAGAACTTTAATAAATTTGATCCTAAGGATCAAAATAAAGGTAAGCACCAATTTGATAGGCCACGGTATGACAATAAAAATAAATTCCCACAATTCGATGAAAGGAAATATGATGAAAGAAAATCTTTCAACCAAGGAAAAAGGTGGTGTAAGAATTGTCAGATGGACAATCATGACACTGACCGTTGCAGAAGGAAACCTGTGTATATGGCAACCCTTCAGGTCAGGTCGACCTCAAGACAGGAGGAGGATATTATGTTAGATACCACTCCAGAAGAGATGAGGAAGGCACAGGCTGGGGATAAAACACTCAAGCCTTGTTTCAGAAAATTGTCAACTTGTCATACAACTCCAGGCAAGGGAGATTTTTACATGAAAAACAAGTTGATGTATAGGAAGACTGGAGCTAGATCCAATGGTCACGGACAGCTGGTTCTTCCAAAAAGATACAGGACAGAATTAATAAGGAGCCTACATGTGAAACCAGATGGGGACCATGAGAAAATAGGTACCATCATTCAAAAGGTGGCTCACAATTATTATTGGCCCAAAGCAAGATGGGACATTGAGAACTTTGTAGAAAGGTGTAGCATAGCACATGAGGGAACACCCACAAGTGGGAACATGGATCAGGACCTGGACACGCCATGGGGCAAAATCAGGCCTGACAATAAAAAGGAAAAATAGATTTGATAAAGTGGACCAAATGGAATGGGAAGCCCCTTTTCACGGACAAGCTTCACTTAACTGTTTTACAATGGCCACTATGCGGAGAGTGCAAAAAGATGTCTTACCCCAGGATAAGCCGACAATCCCTCAATCGGACTTAAACAAACTGGAGGAAGAAGATGTAGAGAGGAAATCTCTCATCAAGAATTTTAAGAGGGGAGAAAGCCCCAAAAGAAAAATTGGTAGCGGTCGTTTTGTGAATGATAATTCTGGGAGGAAAAATCATCACTATAAAGCTTCAAGTGGAAGAGACCATACCGGTGCATGGACAAATAGGTCCACACAATTAAAGGTCCATATGTAGCTATGTTAAGAACGTGGACTGATGAAAAGGCAGAGGAAAACATTACATCTTCATACCAGTATGTGAATGAGCTGACCACTCGGTTAAAAACTGGCTGGAAACTTGCCAATGAAAATTTGAAACAAGCCAGGAAGAAACATGCTGCCTATTATAACAGGAAGGCGAAAGACAGAAATTTGGCTGTGGGAGAGAAGGTACTGCTTCTTTTGCCCGGGAGTCAGAATAAGTTACAAATTGGATGGCAGGGTCCATATACAGTTCTAGAGAAGGTGTCTAGAACAAATTATAAGATAGATAAGAAGGGGAAAGAAAAAATCTATCATGTGAATCTCCTGAAGAAATATTTGGAAAGAGAACATCAGGAAGAGACACACTTGTTGACCTTGTCCATCGCCATGGAGATGAAAAAGGAACCACTTTCATCATTTGAATATCCATTACACCCCTGTGAGACAGCAGCACAGGTGAAAATCAGTACACATTTAACGAAAACTCAGAAAGAGAGAGTGCAACAGGTTCTAAATAATCATGCAGAGGTGTTAACAGACCGACCAGGACATACAAACCTATTGGAATATGATATGAAACTCATAGACTCCACACCTGTCTGTATGAAACCATATTCGATTCCGTTTGCTAAGGAAAAAGCTTTGAAGGAAGAGATAGACTATCTATTGAAGGAAGGAATTATTTCGCACAGTGAGTCTTCGTATAGCTCCGGTGTTGTACTCTTAAGGAAGCCCTCTGGAGAACATAGACTCTGTATAGATTACAGGAGACTGAATGCTATTACAGAAGGACAGGTGGATCCATTGCCGGATACAAATCAGCTGTTTGCCAGACTAAATAAAGCTAAATATTTCTCAAAAGTGGATCTGAGTAAAGGATACTATCAGATTCCAGTAAAGCCTGAGGTTAGACCATACCTAGCTTTTAGTACCTCAGAAGGACACTATGAGTTTAATAGATTGCCATTTGGATTGAAGAATGCGCCTAGTGTCTTCTCTAGAATGATGAGAAAATTATTGGATCCTCTGAGTAATCCCTGTATAACAAATTTTATGGATGATATCCTTATAGCAACAGAAACATTTGAGGAACACATTGACTCTCTGAACATGCTGTTTGATCGACTTAGGGAGGCAAATTTAACAGCCCGACCAACCAAATGTTGCGTTGGATGTAAAGAATTGGAATTTTTGGGACACACAGTTTATCAGGGAAACATGACCCCTGACCCAAAGAATTTAGAGAAACTACAGAAAGCCCCGAGACCACAAACCAAGAAGGACGTGAGATCCTTTGTCTCATTATGTGGTTTCTACCAGAAGTATATCAAAAACTTTAATTCCATATGTGCACCTTTAACGGAATTGACACGTAAAGGACTTCCAGATCGCATTACATGGACACCACAATGTGAAATGACTTACCAAGAATTGAAGGAAAAGCTCACAAGTAAACCCATTTTGAAATTACCTGACTTAAGTCAAGAATTCATAGTAAGGACGGATGCAAGTAATATTGGGCTAGGTGCAACTTTACTACAGAAATCAGATGCATTGGATGGGGAATTAAGCCCAGTGGCATATGCTAGCAGAAAGTTGAATAAAGCTGAAATCAACTACTCAACTAGCGAAAAAGAATGTCTTGCAGTAATATGGGCAATAAAGAAATTCAATATTTATCTATATGGGAAGGCATTTAAGTTGCAAACTGACCACAAACCTTTATCGTTTTTAGCACAGGCTAAGCATGAGAACTCTAGGTTACTCCGATGGTCTTTGCTTCTGGCTCCATATAATTTTAGCATTGAATATATATCTGGAAAAACAAATCTGGGAGCGGATTTTTTAAGCCGCCATCCGTGTGATGAGAATCACCGTAAACCCCAGAAATAATAATAAATTTCTCTATGTGAATATAGAATAAAGGACTGACATATAATGTCTGTTTTAAGAGGGGAAGTGTCATGAAATATTCTAATCCACATATATAAATTATTAGGTAAATATGAAGCCTAACAAATAAAATTAATAAAGAGAAGAGCAATGGTAAAATGACAGTGCTGTCCCAAAGAATGTACTCGAAATCCCCCTTGTTTTCTGCTTCGTCTGCAAATTGTAACGCTTTCACGTTGATAGTAAAGCTTACTGTATTATTACCCGCCTTCTTCAATGAAACGTGTGCTGTATTTCTTGGAAAAGCATTGAGACGTACTGCGTAATGACCTAAATTAACCCTAACATTAATTATACTGCGTTACCAAAACGAACGAACAGATGGACTAAAGGGATAAAAAGAGAAGGGAGAGGCAGAAAGCCGAACACTAAACCCGCTTCGCGCGATACACAATTACTACCATCACGCGTGTAAGTCTACATGCACTAATTTTTTTTTCAGACGGACAGTGATAAAATACACTACCCTTTCCCAGAGTTAGGTTTATAAATCATAACAGACTCTTATTAGAAAAGACAACATTATATGGGTTTACGTTTGAACACATAACAGTACCCAGACAGCACATCTTCTAAACAGGAGATAGAAGAAATTGCATATTTTGAACGCAGCCACGTAGCTCCTTTAAATTAGTATTTTTGGGTTCCTTAGGGTTTGCTGACAAATAATATGTAAAACGTTACGCAAATAGTCCAGGAATTAATAAATTATACCCAAAATAAAATATTGGGGGTGCCTGACAGCATAAAATCATTTCTGCTCATAAAATTTTTTTTATAACGTGTTTGAAAAAACCTTACGTTACATAAATAGCCTACCATGTAAACTCCAAATTGATTGGAGCGCAACAAATGAAAGCCTAACCACGATTGGTCGGGCTATAAATACTATCTTGGTTGTTGGGGGAGACGGGAAAAGATAACATTTTTTTCAAACACTTGTCGAAACGTGGCTCATTGGCCAGTCTCGCTGATATACACACTTGGGAGCGTTAGTTCGAGACCACTAATTCAAATAAGCTTGATAAAGCGACAGTACGTTGAAGCTAGCTCACATTTTTGCTAAAATAAAAGCCTGGAACATAGGCAGAACGGAATTTGTGCCAGAATTCATTGCTAATCAACGTATCTGTGTTTATTTCCATGAAATTGTGGTAAGCTTGAACCATTCAGTATCTTTTAATGAAAAAATTGAATGTGAATTGTTGATTTATGCCTGTATATATATGTGTAGTTCAGTGGCAAACGTGAGGTAAAGCCTATAATGCTCCAGCCTGAACAGAGGGTGTCGGAGAGAAGTAAAACGGCATGGAATGGCCAAATAGTACACTGACACCTGGATGATGGACTAGAAAGAAATAATGCTGGAAGTGCAGAGGCGTAGTAACCATTAAGAAGGGTAATACTGGAATAAAGTATTTCAAATGAAGCTGACTGTTGGCCTAACGCTCTGAACGCAATGTTTGTGCTGTATTGTGATCAGTGTAAAAGAGAATATAAATTAGTTATGAAGTAGAAGGTACATCCTTCTTGATTTCAGGGACAGTGGTCTTGATGGTAGTGAGCAGCACCGGTCAGAGATTTGCTGAATCCAGAGTCGGACAGCATACTCCTTGGTCTTTTTAGCTATCAGGGAGGTGTCTCCTGAGCCCAGAGGAGAATTCGAGCAGAGGAGTCCTTTCCTGCCGCCATCACGCCAGATAAGCGAATTGGCCAGCTGAGCTCAACATTATGTCCCCTCATCTTGAAATAACTTTATAAAAATACTATTCAGAGGGGAATTTACTTGTCTTAAAATCAGGAACTGTGAACATCTACAATAATGGTCCCTAAAGACAAACTATTGAAGTCATGATGACAAATACCAACAGAGCTTGAACAAAACAAAACCAGTATTACCTCATTTTACCACTACACAAATGACACACATAGAACATTGGTAATAATATATGTCACTACAATATTCATATTAAATACATTCTGTACATAACTTGTAATTTAAATTGATTGTGATTCCTGGTTCCCTTGTAGTTGAATCAGGACACATATTCATTCATGCCAGTAATGAATACATATTGTTATTTGAAACGTTACTAGTGACTTCTTTAAGATATTCTCATAGAGTGTTATATGTATGTGAGTGTCACAGTGTTGTTAAGAGTAGTGGATTAAATTAAATTGTTTATCTGTCTGTTGTTGTGACTTACACTT
Organism: Oreohelix idahoensis; assembly: GCA_024509875.1. Classification (NCBI taxonomy): domain Eukaryota; kingdom Metazoa; phylum Mollusca; class Gastropoda; order Stylommatophora; family Oreohelicidae; genus Oreohelix; species Oreohelix idahoensis. The sequence continues at coordinate 116,907 of JAMPIV010021407.1, forward strand.
CACCATACACATACCCTAGACACATAACGTAGCATCACACTATTCCAAGATAGGAAGAAGAAGAAAAGAAAAAGAAAATAAAGGAAAAGAAGAAATAGATGGAGAAAAATGTTTCAGTTTTATCACTAGAGACCTGGTTACCAATCCGTGACTTACGAAACCTGGGGTCTAATAAGCTGTCCTTAAACTGTCAGCGCAGGCTGTTGTTAATCGTGATATAATCATTGACTCAACATTTGATGAAACTTTTACATTCGTTTCTTCTCTAGGGAAATACGTAAATAAATGAATTAATTCATTACGTCAAAAACACTCACCCATTATGCTATCGGGAATTCCCACCACTCAAAGTCAGTCATGTGATTAACAATTGCTATCATAGGAGCGAGCGTCCTATTGTCAGAGTGGTTAGAGAGCTGGTCTCTCATATCAAAGATGCCGGGGTCAAAACACGGTAAAGTCACGCTCCAATCTACCCAGCTGTAAATGGATTCTTGACTCTGCTCTTGAGTTAGGGAAGGAAAAGACGGCGAGGAAGGGAACCGATGACCACAGCTCTAGATGCTGGATCTAGGTATAGTCTCTAACACTTAACACCCCTACGGCAGTATCTACTATGGGACTACCTTTTATCCCAAGTGCCGCTTGACTGGGCAAGATATGGCACATTATTGCCCAAGTGCCACTTGACTGGGCAAGATATGGCACATTATTGCCCAAGTGCCGCTTGACTGGCCAAGATATGGCACATTATTGCCCAAGTGCCGCTTGACTGGCCAAGATATGGCACATTATTCCCCAAGTGCCGCTTGACTGGCCAAGATATGGCACATTTTTGCCCACCAGCCGCTTGACTGGCCAAGATATGGCACATTATTGCCCAAGAGCCGCTTGACTGGCCAAGATATGGCACATTATTGCCCAAGAGCCACTTGGCTGGCCAAGATATGGCACATTTTTGCCCAAGAGCCGCTTGACTGGCCAAGATATGGCACATTATTGCCCAAGAGCCGCTTGACTGGCCAAGATATGGCACATTATTGCCCGAGTGCCGCTTGACTGGCCAAGATATGGCACATTATTGCCCAAGAGCCGCTTGACTGGCCAAGATATGGCACATTTTTTGCCCAAGAGCCGCTTGACTGGCCAAGATATGGCACATTTTTGACTGGCCAAGATAGCACATTATTGCCCAAGTGCCGCTTGACTGGCCAAGATATGGCACATTTTTGCCCAAGAGCCGCTTGACTGGCCAAGATATGGCACATTATTGCCCAAGTGCCGCTTGACTGGCCAAGATATGGCACATTATTGCCCAAGAGCCGCTTGACTGGCCAAGATATGGCACATTTTTGCCCAAGAGCCGCTTGACTGGCCAAGATATGGCACATTATTGCCCAAGAGCCGCTTGACTGGCCAAGATATGGCACATTATTGCCCAAGTGCCGCTTGACTGGCCAAGATAGGGCACATTATTGCCCAAGTGCCGCTTGACTGGCCAAGATATGGCACATTATTGCCCAAGTGCCGCTTGACTGGCCAAGATATGGCACATTTTTGCCCAAGAGCCGCTTGACTGGCCAAGATATGGCACATTATTGCCCAAGTGCCGCTTGACTGGCCAAGATATGGCACATTATTCCCCAAGAGCCGCCTAGTGCACCCAGTTCATTACAGTCAGATTTCCTGGTATCTACACTTGGCGTGATAGGAAACATAAAAATAGTGTCCCGTGTAGTTCTTGGCGGTCCCATAAGGGACAGAGAAGGAACACAACCACTGTATCCTCCACTAATGTGAAGTTGTGCATTGGGCTGGCAACTTTATCATGTACAACAAGCTGAAATAAAAATCACCGCTGCAAGAGCAGGGGACGGCTAGGTACATTTTTTCTGTAATGGGACCAGCTACAGTGGTGGCTTTTTGCTATGAAAGGAGAGAAAATTAAAATTATGATGGTGGTGGTGATGATGGTGTTGATGATAATAATGGTGATGATGATGATGATAATGATGGTGATGATAATAATGGTGATGATGATAATGGTGATGATGATATTGATGATGGTGGTAGGGGTGGTGGTGATGATGATAATGATGATGGTGGTAGGGGTGGTGGTGATGGTGATGATGGTAATGGTAATGGTGATGATGGTGATCATGATGGTTGTGGTGATGATGAGTAGGATGTTGGTGGTGATATTGGTGGAGATAGTGGTGGTGATAATGGTGATGATGCTGATGGTGGTGGTGGTGATAATGATGATGATGGTAATGATGATGATTGTCATAATGATGATGACGATGATAATGATGGTGGTGATGATGATCATGATGATGATCTTTGTCGCGAAATTGGTTTCAAGTCATTGCAAACGGGTTCAGTTAGATTTATAAACCCGTCAACGATCGATTGACCGCTTTCAAAATGGCGGCGTATCAGCGAAATGTGTATCAGACAGGAAATCGCCAAGGATAAATAAAAGCAGAAGGGAATCAGTATGAAAAGGATTTTACATTTCAGTACAGGGAAGGATTGTGTATAACTGCATATAAGAAGGAACGGTAGGAAGTTCTCATTTACGGAGATATATGCGTATTTCGGCTGCCCACAGTTACGCTAAAAGTGTGTAACCCACTTCTGTTCTAAATATTAAAATCAACAAATAACAGTTTGGGAATTTACATGGATAGGAAGATAGAGTTTTATCAGCTGTATAAAACAACATAAGATGGAACAATATGGATATTATATATGCCGAGAATGAGAAAGGCAAAATTTCAGTCGACGCACAGATTGACTGAAATCGATGTTCGGGAAAGATTTTTTTTTTGGCCTAGTTCTAGCTGTGACGTCAGTACCCTCCTATACGTCCGCGCTAAGCGTATATAAACGTATCGGTAAAAACTGGAGAGATACACAACGAAAGAGGTTTGAGACAGACTGGAGGCAGAGTTTCGCCACTACCCATGAATTGTGAGCGGATCGCCAGAAACATTGTTCAGTCCAGTATCTGAAGTCTGAGGGTAAGCGAAATTATGATAACTACCGTGTACAATATTTGTTATTTCAGGTTCATACAGAATTCACAAAATATGCCTGTATAATATTCATTGATATAACGTATTATTATTTTAATATGATTTATTCATGTGCATTGTGGATGATTGTTGCTTGTACAAAAATTAATCACAAATAGCCCCACAGCCTAATGAAGATATATTTATCAGATTGCTTTATCGCTTAGGAAGATAAAGGCAGTCCCATGGCAGAGATTGGCATAGGGAAATGAAGTGTTAGAAACTTCATCATGGAAGATCCCCGTTTACGAGGTTAAGGTGACTAGTCCCCTTCCTCGCTGCCTTTGCCTTCCCTAGTTCGAGCGCACAACTTTGTACCCATTTACAGCTGGTAAAATGGAGTGTTCCACAGCCAGGTTTCAATTCCAAAACTATGTAATTGTACTACCGAAGAAAGCAACTTGATCGCTTGGTCACTCTCTTTATTTATGTATTAATTTTGTGTAGATGCTAAGGATAGCATCAGTATTTGAATTCGTACTTGATATGATTTGGAAGGATCAAGTTATAGAATATGAAGGGATGTATAGGAGCGGAATAAACCAGATGATGTTTATTACTGATATGTTAATATTAATTCTATATCATTGAATTGATGTTACTTGCTATGACTGTATAACTTTGACATCTGATGACTGACTAGTCTGACCTATGTGCTAGTCAGTTACAATTAATTGAAATGTTAATACTGCTATATCACTGAAATGATGTCCTTACTTACTATGATTGTATAACGGTGACATCTGATGACTGACTGGTCTGACATCTGTGCTAGTCAGCTACAAGTCTAGCCAGATACTAGCCAAGGCTGATATGTTGCAGGTTCCATGAAATAACTCAAACCAGACTGTCCAGTATCAGAAGCCTGTGTCGTTCATCAGAGGCAATCCCACAAAAGTGCAGGACCCCAAAGAGTGAACTTCAACTGGTCATTGGCATCCCTACTGTTGGGCCTACCAAGTCTGATATCAGCAAAGGACAGTTCAGTTTCAGCAGTATCAAGTTGGAAAGATAAGTGTCCTGTTTGACACTGACCACCTATACATGTGAAACAGCCAATAGTTGAAAACAATAATTAACCATACAGAAACTCAGTCAACTGATGACTGTTATCCTTAAATTCAAAGGACTAATAACAGTGATTTCAGTAACTTTATTTTTTAAGATCTTGAAGTCTAAACAGACAATAATAGTAATTGTGTGAATACTTATATATATATATATATATATATATATATATATATATATATATATATATATATATATATATATATATATATATATATATATATATATATATATATGTGTGTGTGTGTATGCTCTTTTCCAACTAGTAGAAATAGAATATTAGTGTAATTATTAAACTATTTTAACTGTACCTGAGGATTTATTCACTTCTTCCATTTTGTGGGTTCAGTGAATGTACATTTTACTTATCCCCTAGAATATAAGTAATCATAAGATAGTCACAGGGAGGAGACACCTTAAATTCTGGTACTACTTCTTACCAACTGGGCCAGGGTTTTCAGTCTGACTATTTTTATGATAACAATACACCAGTGCTTATTTCTAAGACTGGGGTATTACTTGTAAGGTCAGAACTCTTTACTGGCATACTCTTACATAATAAATAATTTTAAATAACCTCCCGCTACAATCTTGATGATGAATAGATGGTTATCACGATGATGATGAATAGATGATTATCACGATGATGATCTTGATGATTCAAAGACTTCATCGGACAATCAAATTGATCCATGTCACAAGAAAGGTTAAGAAACCCTGGTGTATAGTGTGCGTCTATCATGTGTACATACAAAGTTATTAAAATTTCTAAACTTGCACAATGACTTTATAATCACCTAGTATTCCGAGATGGGTTCTAACGAATCGGTGCCAATTTATCGTCTGCTAAAGATAAAACTAATTCTTCAATACCGTAATCGAACATGCCAAGGGCTTACCTTACTCCACTAATTTCCAGAACGATAAAATGACCCATTTTAGCTTGGCCTGTGGTCAGTATAAAATTGGATTGGATGTAATGTTGGATTGCCCAGCACGTAGCAACAGTTGACACTCACGTGAGCTCTGATATTTATATCAATTAGGCACGAAGCACCGTGCCTCGCTGCACCTTAGTTTACGCTCGTATCATGATAATAATTTATATATCATGATAATACACCCTGGCGCGAGGGTAGAATGCTGTAATAATTCCTCAGGGAAATTCTGCATTAAGCTAGTTTGATTGGCCGGGTTGTAATCTGTGTATTGTGCAATATACTAATTGCTGCGCATTGGTATATATTCTTTACCTTTTCGTTCGCTGGAAGCAAGTTTGCGACAACCTATCCTGCCTAGCGTTACCCTGTCAATGTCTTTCAGTCTACCAATCAATACCCTTTAGCTTCCCTAGGAGCATAGGCCTTCAACAAAGACACGCCAAGTCTTCCTGTCACGTGCCATCAGCTCAAAGTCATACCAAGTTTTCCTTACTATTTTCACTGCTGTCTCCAGTTCTCCTCTGCCTCTCTTTCCCTGGTGGTTTTCCAGAACAAGGACTGCCTTTTATGGCTGTCAACGGGTTTCCTGAATGTGTGTTCTACTCATCGCCAGCGTCTTCTTCTCATCTCTTGTTCCACTGGCGATTGTCTGGTTCTTGTCGTCAGTTTCACATTGATGACTTTGTGATATCATTTCAATCCTTCTATTCTACGCAAGCATCCTTTTATGAATGAATGACTGTAACTCTTTTGTTGATTTCCATGCGTCAGAGTCCATATACAATAGGACTGACTTGACATTTGAGTTGAAGATTCTTATTTTCGTGTTGGACTTGATTTCTCTTGATCTCCGTATGTTTCCCAATGCAATGAAAGCTCCTCTTGCTTTTTGTATTCTTATTTTGATATCATTGTCTGTCCCTCCAACTTTGTCTATATTACTGCCAAGATATGTGTACGATTCTACATCTTTTAATTGATGTGTTTCAGCCCTTCTCCGTGTGTGTGTGTATGTGTGTGTGAGAGAGAGAGAGAGAGAAAGAGAGAGAGAGAGAGAGAGAGAGTTGGTTTTTGTCTCCCTTTATTTCTCTTACCTGAGAATTCCAGAATAAGGATAACCTTGTAATGCTATGAACAACTGGTTTTCTCAGTGCGGGACCTATCCAACGCCAGCGCCTTCTCATCACATTATGTTCTCCTGGTACTTATCTGTTTCTTTACGTTACTTCTACGCTGGGGATCTTGCCATAGTAATTCAGTCCTTCAATTATGCCCTGCACAAAAACACATTTACGAACGTCTGTAATTTTTTTTTTTTTTTTTTTTCCTTCCATATTTTGTAGCCATTACAAGGGGTTAGGATACCGGGCTCTGACGCCCGGAGACACAGGTTCGAACCCCGGTAAGCTTAGTTTAGGTTTTTTTTTTTCTATCGGAGGTAAAAAATAAAACCTTCCCTGCACACTGCGTGGCGTTATCAATGAGCCAGTGGCCTTTATTCCTCAGCCCTCAAAATTCCCCCGGTGGACCTCAGCAATGAGAATAACGCCGTAACGATGTTTTTTTTTTTTTCAAACAATAGGAAAGACTCGACGTTTGAATTGAAAATCGATCCCCTCTAGGGTAGAGGCCCATCCACCTCGTGGCATTGCATCACCCGCTAATTAGAAGGTCTGGTATGTTGTACCAATATTAAGCCTGCTGAGTTGGGTACGCTGTGGTGAAGTGGGATGTTATAAATACTTATAGGGAACTTAGTGTACTGACTGAGATCAGCTGTGAAGGTATCTATATCTATTAAGAGTAGTGTATTATAGATAACCTTACTTGCTACCACATATCTATATATCTCAGTCAGAATTATTCTGGAATAGTGTGATGCTACGTTATGTGTCTAGGGTATGTGTATGATGAAGTGTAAGTCACAACAACAGACAGATAAACAATTTAATTTAATCCACTACTCTTGACAACACTGTGACACTCACATACATATAACACTCTACAAAGATATCTTAAAAGAGTCACTGATAAACTTTCAAATAACAATATGTATTCATTACTGGCATGAATGAATATGTGTCCTGATTCAACTACAAGGGAACCAGGAATCACAATCAATTTAAATTACAAGTTATGTACAGAAGGTATTTAATATGAATATTGTAGTGACATATATTATTACAAATGTTCTATGTGTGTCAGTTGTGTAGTAGTAAAATGAGGTAATACTGGTTTTGTTTTGTTCAAGCTCTGTTGGTATTTGTCATCATGACTTCAATAGTTTGTCTTTAGGGACTAGTATTGGAGATGTTCACAGTTCCTGATTTTAAGACAAGTAAATTCCCCTCTTAATGTTAATTTTACAAAGTCCGTTCAAGATGAGGGGACATAATGTTGAGCTCAGCTGGCCAAGTTAGCTTATCTGGCGTGATGGCGGCAGGAAAGGACTCCTCTGCTCGAATTCTCCTCTGGGCTCTGGAGACACCTCACTGATAGCTAAAAGGACCAAGGAGTATGCTGTCCGACACTGGATTCAGCAAAGCTCTGACCAGGTGCTGCTCAGTACCATCAAGACCACTGTCCCACAATTCATACGAATAAACACAGATACGTTGATTAGCAATGAATTCTGGCACAAACTGGCACAAATTCCCATCTGCTTATCTTCCAGGCTTTTATTTAGCAAAATATATGCTGACTTCAACGCACTGATGCTTTATCAAGCTATTTTAAACAAGTGGTTTCGAACTAACGCTCCCAAGTGTGTATATCAGCGAGTCTGACCAATGAGCCCCGTTTCGACAAGTGTTTGAAAAAATGTTACCTTTCCCCGTTTCCCCTAACAACCAAGATAGTATTTATAGCCCGACCAATCGTGGTTAGGCTTTCATTTGTTGCGCTCCAATCAATTTGGAGTTTACATGGTAGGCTATTTCTGTAACGTAAATTTTTTTCAAACACGTTAAAAAAAAATCTTATGAGCAGAAATGATTTTATGCTGTCAGGCACCCCCAATATTTTATTTTGGGTATAATTTATTAATTCCTGGACTATTTGCGTAACGTTTTACATATTATTTGTCAGCAAGCCCTAAGGAACCCAAAAATACAAATTTAAAGGAGCTACGTGGCTGCGTTCAAAATATGCAATTTCTTCTACCTCCTGTTTCGAAGATGTGCTGTCTGGGTACTGTTATGTTCTCAACCGTAAACCCATCTAATGTTATCTTTTCTAATAAGAGTTTTTTATGATTTATAAACCTAACTCTGGGAAAGGGTAGTGTATTTTATCACTGTCCGTCTGAAAAAAAATTAGTGCATGTAGACTTACACGCGTGATGCATGCGTTCCTGATTTTCAGCCCTCCCCTCTCTCTTTATCCTTTTGTCCATCTGTTCGTTCGTTTTGGTAACGCAGTATAATTAATGTTAGGATTAATTTAGGTCATTACGCAGTACGTCTCAATGTTTTTCTTAGAAATGCAGCACACGTTTCATTGAAGAAGGCGGGTAATAATACAGTAAGCTTTTATATCAACGTGAAAGCGTTACAATTTGCAGACGAAGCAGAAAACAAGGGGGATTTCGAGTACATTCTTTGTGACAGCACTGTTATTTTACCATTGCTCTTCTCTTTATTAATTTTATTTGTTAGGCTTCATATTTACCTAATAATTTATATATGTGGATTAGAATATTTCATGACACCTCCCCTCTTAAAACAGACATTATATGTCAGTCCTTTATTCTATATACACATAGAGAAATTTATTATTATTTCTGGGGTTTACGGTGATTCTCATCACACGGATGGCGGCTTAAGAAATCAGCTCCCAAATTGGTTTTTCCAGATATATACTCAATGCTAAAATTATATGGAGCCAGAAGCAAAGACCATCGGAGTAACCTAGAGTTCTCATGCTTAGCCTGTGCCAAAAACGATAAAGGTTTGTGATCTGTTTGCAACTTAAATGCCTTCCCATATAGATAAATATTGAATTTCTTTATTGCCCATATTACTGCAAGACATTCTTTTTCGCTAGTTGAGTAGTTGATTTCAGCTTTATTCAACTTTCTGCTAGCATATGCCACTGGGCTTAATTCCCCATCCAATGCATCTGATTTCTGTAGAAGAGTTGCACCCAGCCCAATATTACTTGCATCCGTCCTTACTATGAATTCTTGACTTAAGTCAGGTAATTTCAAAATGGGTTTACTTGTGAGCTTTTCCTTCAATTCTTGGTAAGTCATTTCACATTGTGGTGTCCATGTAATGCGATCTGGATGTCCTTTACGTGTCAATTCCGTTAAAGGTGCACATATGGAATTAAAGTTTTTGATATACTTCTGGTAGAAACCACATAATGAGACAAAGGATCTCACGTCCTTCTTGGTTTGTGGTCTCGGGGCTTTCTGTAGTTTCTCTAAGTTCTTTGGGTCAGGGGTCATGTTTCCCTGATAAACTGTGTGTCCCAAAAATTCCAATTCTTTACATCCAACGCAACATTTGGTTGGTCGGGCTGTTAAATTTGCCTCCCTAAGTCGAGTAAACAGCATGTTCAGAGAGTCAATGTGTTCCTCAAATGTTTCTGTTGCTATAAGGATATCATCCATAAAATTTGTTATACAGGGATTATTCAGAGGATCCAATAATTTTCTCATCATTCTAGAGAAGACACTAGGCGCATTCTTCAATCCAAATGGCAATCTATTAAACTCATAGTGTCCTTCTGAGGTACTAAAAGCTAGGTATGGTCTAACCTCAGGCTTTACTGGAATCTGATAGTATCCTTTACTCAGATCCACTTTTGAGAAATATTTAGCTTTATTTAGTCTGGCAAACAGCTGATTTGTATCCGGCAATGGATCCACCTGTCCTTCTGTAATAGCATTCAGTCTCCTGTAATCTATACAGAGTCTATGTTCTCCAGAGGGCTTCCTTAAGAGTACCACCCCGGAACTATACGAAGACTCACTGTGCGAAATAATTCCTTCCTTCAACAGATAGTCTATCTCTTCCTTCAAAGCTTTTTCCTTAGCAAACGGAATCGAATATGGTTTCATACAGACAGGTGTGGAGTCTATGAGTTTCATATCATATTCCAATACGTTTGTATGCCCTGGTCGGTCTGTTAACACCTCTGCATGATTATTTAGAACCTGTTGCACTCTCTCTTTCTGAGTTTTCGTTAAATGTGTACTGATTTTCACCTGTGCTGCTGTCTCACAGGGGTGTAATGGATATTCAAATGATGAAAGTGGTTCCTTTTTCATCTCCATGGCGATGGACAAGGTCAACAAGTGTGTCTCTTCCTGATGTTCTCTTTCCAAATATTTCTTCAGGAGATTCACATGATAGATTTTTTCTTTCCCCTTCTTATCTATCTTATAATTTGTTCTAGACACCTTCTCTAGAACTGTATATGGACCCTGCCATCCAATTTGTAACTTATTCTGACTCCCGGGCAAAAGAAGCAGTACTTTCTCTCCCACAGCCAAATTTCTGTCTTTCGCCTTCCTGTTATAATAGGCAGCATGTTTCTTCCTGGCTTGTTTCAAATTTTCATTGGCAAGTTTCCAGCCAGTTTTTAACCGAGTGGTCAGCTCATTCACATACTGGTATGAAGATGTAATGTTTTCCTCTGCCTTTTCATCAGTCCACGTTCTTAACATAGCTTCGAGTGGACCTTTTATTGGCCTTCCAAACAATAATGTTGCCGGGGCCATACCGGTTGAACTATGGGGTACCTCCCGATAAGCAAAGAGGGCGGCGTGCAGGTACTGGTCCCATGTATCTGGTTTTTCGTGTGCCAACTTTCTCAGGATCGACATTAATGTGCCGTTAAATCTTTCCACTTGGCCGTTCCCTTGGGGATGATACACACTACAATGGAAGTGTTTGGCCTGGAAGATCCTGAAAACTTCTTCAGTTAGTTTCCCCTTGAACTGAGAGCCATTATCAGTCAAGATTTGATTGGGAAAGCCTAACCTTGTGAAAATTGTGAGCAATGCCTCTGCCACATGTTTTGAATCAATCGATGACAGGGCTACTGCCTCTCCCCACATAGAACAAGTGTCCACCAGAGTCAGAATGTAGCTGTTCCTTCTCTTGGTTCGGGTGAGAGGTCCCACAAGATCCACGGCAACTCTCTCAAAGGGTGTTCCCACTATGGGCATTTCCCCCAGAGTTGCTGGTGCAGTCCAATGTTTAGGTGCTACTCGTTGGCACTCTGGACAGGATTTTACATATCGTTTGATATCTTCAGTTATTCCTGGCCAGAAATAGTGACAAGCTATTCGCTGTCCTGTTGCGCTGATTCCCATATGACCACTGAAGGGAATCGCATGCCCTAGTTCCAACACTTTAGTCCTATATGAAGTGGGAAGGACCAGCTGTCCGTGACCATTGGATTCAGATCCAGCCTCCTATATATCAGTTTGTTCTTCATATAAAACTCTCCCTTGCCTGGAGGTGTATGAGATTTGGGCAACTTCTTGAAACATGGCTTGAGTGTTTTGTCCTCAGCCTGTGCCTTCCTCATCCCATCTGGGTGAGTATTTATGGGATTATCCTCCTCCTTCTTTGTCTGTGATCTGGTCTGCACTGTTGCCAATATCACAGGTCTCTTGGGATTCCCCAAGAAGACATATCTACACCCCAATATTAGAGGGTAGATTGGCTCATTTATCACTGCTGCTTTTATGATTCCTTCCACATATCGCGTTTTCACTTTTATTCGGGCGACGGGAAGTGTCATGGTAGCTACATCCTTGGTTGCAGTTTGAATCTCCACTGTTTCTGTGGTGTATTGATCGGCCTGCACCAGGTGAGAACTCACAACGGAATCGTAATCTAAACCGGTATCATATAAACATCTTATAGTGACACCATTACAAATGACATCTTCACACACTGGGGGGTGGTATGGTTCCTGTAATTCTTCAGGTTTGCCCTTCTTTTCCTTTTTCCCCGATGTCATAGCAGCTAAATGAGGAGGTTTCCTTCTACAATGGTCAGTGTCATGATTGTTCATCTTACAATTTTTACACCACCTTTTTCCTTGGTTGAAAGATTTTCTTTCATCATATTTCCTTTCATCGAATTGTGGGAATTTATTTTTATTGTCATACCGTGGCCTATCAAATTGGTGCTTACCTTTATTTTGATCCCTAGGATCAAATTTATTAAAGTTCTGTGGTGCCCTAAAGTTATCCACCTGTTTCTTTTTATTACCTGTTACCTCTGCTTGAGCTGCTTGATACCTTTCAGCAACATTTAGCAACTCACCCAGCCTCTCTGCACCTTGTTCCATGAGAAACTTTCTCAGGTCTGGAGCCATGGACTCTCTTAGTTGCTCTATAAGGACCATTTCCTTAAGATCTTGGGTTTTCCCCAGAGAAGTCCATTTCTCCAAGTATGTCTCGATTCGTGCAGAGAACTGGTGATAGGTTTCACCTGACAGTAGTTTAGCATTCCTAAATTTTTTCCTGTAAAACTCTGCATTCTTTTCATACCTTAACAAAAGAGCCTGCTTTAGCATGTCATAATTTTCCTGATCACCTCTGCTCATTTTTGCAAAAACTTCATAAGCTGCCCCACGAAGTCCCTGAGATAACTTTAAGCTCCACCTTTCTCTCTCTAACCCATACGTGGTAGCTAATAGTTCGTACCTATTTATATAGCTCTCAATATCATCGTCTTTCTCAACAAAATGATCTAAATGAAAGTTCATAGCTGAGGTCGAGGCTCCCTGAGTAACCGTAGCATCAGAGGCAAAGGGACTGGCACCATTTTCAGGAGCATGGCCTTGAAACTCAAACTCCCTTAGTCGTAACTCATGTTCCCTTTGTAATCTCTTCTCCTCCTTTTCTGCTTCCCTCTCTGCAGCTAATCTCTTCTCTTCTCTTTCTGCAGCTAATTTCTTCTCTTCTCTTTCTGCAGCTAATTTCTTCTCTTCTCTTTCTGCAGCTAATTTCTTCTCTTCTCTTTCTGCAGCTAATCTTTTGTCTTCTCTTTCTGCTTCCAATTTCTTAGCCTCTTTGTCAGCCTCAATCTGCAACCTCTTAGTCTCAGCCTCAGCTTCAAATTGTAACTTCTTAATTTCCCTTTCAGCCTCTAACCTTCTTTCGGCTTCTTTTTTCTAATCTTCTTTCTTCGCGTTCAATAAATTTGTCACATTCCGTTGTGACATAGGCAACCATAACTTGCCCATCTAATCCTAACTCTTTTGCAGTCTGAACCGCAGCAGATCGAAATTTGGCCAGGTCCGCCATTGTCTATCAGGTAAATTTTTATAATGTCTACCCAACAATTCAATTTCTAACTATATATCTAATGGACAACACAGGCACCGTGAGCTCAACCTTATTTAATTCCACCCAAGGATACCTTTTAATTCTTATATTCCCTGAAGTGAATTACCCCCAATATTTTTAATAGTTAAAGATTCAAAATCCCGGACGAGCCCCCAATATATGTGGTGAAGTGGGATGTTATAAATACTTATAGGGAACTTAGTGTACTGACTGAGATCAGCTGTGAAGGTATCTATATCTATTAAGAGTAGTGTATTATAGATAACCTTACTTGCTACCACATATCTCTATATCTCAGTCAGAATTATTCTGGAATAGTGTGATGCTACGTTATGTGTCTAGGGTATGTGTATGATGAAGTGTAAGTCACAACAACAGACAGATAAACAATTTAATTTAATCCACTACTCTTGACAACACTGTGACACTCACATACATATAACACTCTACAAAGATATCTTAAAAGAGTCACTGATAAACTTTCAAATAACAATATGTATTCATTACTGGCATGAATGAATATGTGTCCTGATTCAACTACAAGGGAACCAGGAATCACAATCAATTTAAATTACAAGTTATGTACAGAAGGTATTTAATATGAATATTGTAGTGACATATATTATTACAAATGTTCTATGTGTGTCAGTTGTGTAGTAGTAAAATGAGGTAATACTGGTTTTGTTTTGTTCAAGCTCTGTTGGTATTTGTCATCATGACTTCAATAGTTTGTCTTTAGGGACTAGTATTGGAGATGTTCACAGTTCCTGATTTTAAGACAAGTAAATTCCCCTCTTAATGTTAATTTTACAAAGTCCGTTCAAGATGAGGGGACATAATGTTGAGCTCAGCTGGCCAAGTTAGCTTATCTGGCGTGATGGCGGCAGGAAAGGACTCCTCTGCTCGAATTCTCCTCTGGGCTCTGGAGACACCTCACTGATAGCTAAAAGGACCAAGGAGTATGCTGTCCGACACTGGATTCAGCAAAGCTCTGACCAGGTGCTGCTCAGTACCATCAAGACCACTGTCCCACAATTCATACGAATAAACACAGATACGTTGATTAGCAATGAATTCTGGCACAAACTGGCACAAATTCCCATCTGCTTATCTTCCAGGCTTTTATTTAGCAAAATATATGCTGACTTCAACGCACTGATGCTTTATCAAGCTATTTTAAACAAGTGGTTTCGAACTAACGCTCCCAAGTGTGTATATCAGCGAGTCTGACCAATGAGCCCCGTTTCGACAAGTGTTTGAAAAAAATGTTACCTTTCCCCGTTTCCCCTAACAACCAAGATAGTATTTATAGCCCGACCAATCGTGGTTAGGCTTTCATTTGTTGCGCTCCAATCAATTTGGAGTTTACATGGTAGGCTATTTCTGTAACGTAAATTTTTTTTTTCAAACACGTTAAAAAAAAATCTTATGAGCAGAAATGATTTTATGCTGTCAGGCACCCCCAATATTTTATTTTGGGTATAATTTATTAATTCCTGGACTATTTGCGTAACGTTTTACATATTATTTGTCAGCAAGCCCTAAGGAACCCAAAAATACAAATTTAAAGGAGCTACGTGGCTGCGTTCAAAATATGCAATTTCTTCTACCTCCTGTTTCGAAGATGTGCTGTCTGGGTACTGTTATGTTCTCAACCGTAAACCCATCTAATGTTATCTTTTCTAATAAGAGTTTTTTATGATTTATAAACCTAACTCTGGGAAAGGGTAGTGTATTTTATCACTGTCCGTCTGAAAAAAAATTAGTGCATGTAGACTTACACGCGTGATGCATGCGTTCCTGATTTTCAGCCCTCCCCTCTCTCTTTATCCTTTTGTCCATCTGTTCGTTCGTTTTGGTAACGCAGTATAATTAATGTTAGGATTAATTTAGGTCATTACGCAGTACGTCTCAATGTTTTTCTTAGAAATGCAGCACACGTTTCATTGAAGAAGGCGGGTAATAATACAGTAAGCTTTTATATCAACGTGAAAGCGTTACAATTTGCAGACGAAGCAGAAAACAAGGGGGATTTCGAGTACATTCTTTGTGACAGCACTGTTATTTTACCATTGCTCTTCTCTTTATTAATTTTATTTGTTAGGCTTCATATTTACCTAATAATTTATATATGTGGATTAGAATATTTCATGACATACGCCCTCTGGGTTTCCAAGAAAGCCCTGAAACTCACCCCTCAAATACAAAAACCGGTAAAAAGGTAGTCCCATAGCAGATACTGCCGTGAGGGAGTGAAGTGTTAGAGACCACTATAATAGGTCCAGCATCGAGAAGTGGAGTAACAGGTCCCGTCATCGCTGCCTTTTCCTTCCTTAACTCAAGTACAAAGTCAGGTACACATTTATAGCTGGGTAAACTGAAGCGTGTCGATAACTTGAATCGAACCCGCCCCCTTTGTCGCGAGAAACCAGCACTCTAACCACTCTGTCAATCGGACGATTTACAGACAGGGTAAAGAGTGAACACTCAAATCCCTGGTAATCCAAAGAAGATGAAAAGCTGGTAGTTTTTATTTGTGTGTTTGATTTCACTTCTTTTGAAAGTTCGTCTTTCCGTTTGTTCGTCTTTCCGTTTGTATTCTTACGTTGGTATCTCTGCCTGTCCCCTAAACTCTGCCTATATTGCTGCCACCACCAGTAACTTGTAAGGCTGCATGTTTAACACATAAGGAAGGGGAACCCGAGGCCTGTAAACAGTAAATAAATATTAGACAAACATAAAGCTGTTTTCAGGCACTCGTAAGAAATAAAGAAGTAGAACACTAGACAACAGAAAAACAACAGACGTGAGTGGCTTACCCAGGACTCGAACCCAGGACGTTCCAGTGCACAGTATTTCTCTTAGGCTACAAATAGCCTGTACAAATATTTTTAAAACAAAAAGAAGGTTAAAGGTGGTCTCATTCTAGATACTGCTGAAAGGGGGGGGGGGATATGGGGAAAAGGGGGGGGGTGTTAGAAACTTCATTATACTATGTCCAGTTTTATAAACCGCGGTGACCAGTTCCCTTCTTCGCTACCTTTGCCTTCTGAACCCAAGAGCAGCATCGGGAACCCATTTACAGCTGGGTAGACTGGAGCATGACGTACCAGGTTTCTAACCCGGTAACATTGCGCGAGAAGCAAGTGCTCTAGCCACAACGCCAATTGGAAGTTTGTACAAGTATTCAGATGCATACATTTTGTTGAGTGTTTGTAACAAAAATTAAACACATAGACAGAGGGTGACAGACAGAGAGAGAGAGAGAACGAACGAACGAATGAACGAACGAAAGAATGAACGAACGAATTTTATTTTCAAAGGGTTGAGAATTGGGCACGCAGGCCCGTCTGACATTCTGCCCTTCCTTTCTCTCACCTTTCATACTGAATTCATTTATTCTCACATGCATTTTACATATCTTACTTACTTAGTCGTTCCCCTTCTACCGTGAGGTGTAGAGGTTTGGAAGAGAGAGCGCCAGACTATCCTATCGGCTGTCTTCCTCCTGGCCTGGTTCCATTCTAGTCCTCGGTCCTTCAAAGACTGTCTAATGTTGTCCTCCCAGCGGACTCTGGGTCGTCATGGGGGTCTGGATCCCTGGCGCTTTGTTTCCCATGCTTGTCGTGGTAGCCGATCTTCTCCCATTCTGCAGACATGGCCAAACCATCTTAGTTGGGACTGTTCTACTTGGGTCTGCAGGGGGTGGGATTTTAGGCCTTGACGTATCGTTTGGTTGCGAACCATGTCTCTTTTTGTTACTTCAACCACCTTCCTCAAATACCTCATTTCTGAGGTTTGGATCTGGCTTTTGTGGGTTGTAGTCAGGGCCGGATTAAGCTAGTGCGGGGCCTGTAGCATATGTTAAGAAAGGGGCCCTATATAAAAAAAACAATAAAACAACACAAATATATTTGAACACATACATTTTTAATTTGTATAGTAATTATCATTATCAAAAGTAACAACACAGTCAACATTATTGTTTAAATATTAATGTTTCTACATTTATCATGAGCAAATTTGTTGATGATATAGGACGTATCAATTTCACGCAGAAGTTTATGTTCAATCTCTTTTGACCCATGGTGCTCCTTAGCTCATTTTTAATAAGTTTCAGTTTTGAAAATGATCGTTCTCCACTGCAGTTGGTTACCATTAGTGACAAATAGATGCGCAAGGCGATTTCTACATTTGAAAAACAAGACTCCAAAGAATTGTCAATTACACTGACAAACAACATTTTTCTTTCTTATATAAGAATAAGTGTTCTTATGTCAGTTTTTTGCGCTGATTTCAAATTTGAAATCCGTTTATCTCTATCACGTCAGGTTTTTAAGATATTTGTGAATACATATATTTTTGGGAAACCGTTATGTGCTCCGTTTCATTTTTACTACATAACTTATTAAAAATTAATAAAATGCAAAATAATTCCACTTTTTATACTGCTAAAAGATGCATGACATATGTTACGCTATTTTTCCAATAGTTACTGTATTTTGAAATAATTCTGAGCGAAATATGGCTTCTAGAAGTTGTAGAAATTCAGCTGATCTGTTCTGTTACGTGTGCGGATATTTTACCGATCGTGTTCACCAGAAAAACTTTACACCATTACTAAAGAAAGCATATGAACTTTATTTCGATTCGAAAGTTGATGATGCAAATAAATCTTGGAAGCCAAATGCAGTTTGTTCGACTTTGTGCAAATACATTGGCAGGTTGGTTACGAAAATCGCCGAAGCATAAGTCGATGCCTTTTGGAGTGCCAGTAATATGGCATGAACAAGACAAATCACGCTACTGATTGTTACTTCTGCTTGACAAATATCCATGGTTTCACTTTTAAAACTAGAAAGTCTGTGGTTTATCCAAATATTGAATCGGTTTCGAAACCAGTGTCTCGTGATCCAATCACGTGTCCGATCCCAGTTCCACCAGAACAATATCCGTTGGACGTCAATGAACCATCAGAAAGTGATAGTTTACCTGCTTCAGAAACTAATTCTGACTCGGATTATATACCGGTGAATGATGGTGTTCACTTAATTAACCTTTCAGATCTAATACGTGATCTCGCTCTTACCAAAGGACAAGTGGAATTACTCGGTTCGCGACTCAAAGAATGGAATCTTTTAGCGCCCAATACTTTGATATCTAAATTTCGTCATAGACACAGAGAACTTGTTCAATACTTTGAGATGGATGATGACATTTGCTATTGCAAAATTCCAGTCGCCTACTCTGTTCATATGAAAGAAACTTATGACAATATGGCTATACTTTTGGCAAAAATAAAGTACAATGACTACCAATGGCGGATTTGTGGAGACCTAAAGGTCATTGCAATTCTCACGGGCATGGGTATACTAAATTTTGTTGCTTCCTATGTGAATGGGACAGCCGCAACAGACAGGAACATTATGCAAGAAAGGTGTGGCCTATCAGGGATCGTATGCAGCTCGGGCATAAAAATGTAATACACGAGCCATTAGTTAACAAAGACAGCATCATTTTAACACCGTTACATATAAAGTTGGGGCTCATGAAGAATTTCGTAAAAGCATTAGATAAAATGAGCAAAGCTTTCACTTATCTTCGAGAAAAGTTTCC
This sequence comes from Oreohelix idahoensis, assembly GCA_024509875.1. Taxonomy (NCBI): domain Eukaryota; kingdom Metazoa; phylum Mollusca; class Gastropoda; order Stylommatophora; family Oreohelicidae; genus Oreohelix; species Oreohelix idahoensis. The sequence continues at coordinate 135,929 of JAMPIV010021407.1, forward strand.
GCAAGTTAGCGATGCAAAGATAAAGGAAGGTATCTTTGTAGGACCTCATATTAGGATAGTTATTGCAGACAAACAATTCGAGAACTTGTTACATGGTAGTGAACTTCACGCATGGATGGCATTCAAATCGATCGTCGATAACTTTCTGGGAAATCACAAATCTGTCGACTATGTGCATATTGTTAAGCAGTGCATAGATGCATACAGAATTATGGGCTGTAACATGTCCCTCAAAATCCATTTGCTCGATTCGCATCTTGACTTTTTCCCTGACAACCTTGGCGAAGTCAGCGATGAACATGGAGAACGATTCCATCAAGATATCGCCGTAATGGAGTCACGTTATCAAGGACGGTGGAGTGTGACCATGCTTGCCGATTATTGTTGGATGTTTCATCGCGATGTACCACATGCCATTCACCGACGAAAGTCGACTGCAAAGAAATTCAAGCCTACATAACTGTTATACTTCTTGTACGAATGATGTTATAATACTGTATGCGTTGTTAAAAAACTTCAATTGCGTATTTCTCGAGATCCCGACTGATAGAGAAAAACGGTTTGCAGATTTAAAAACAGCGCATTAAAATTGACCAGAAAAACATAGAAATGTTAGAGAAAGAAAAAAAAAATTTTTTTTTGTTAGCCAGTGTTATCAAACGGTAAAACTGTAACTCTACAAGGTCTACAGTAGTGCCAATATGAGAAGCAAGATCAGTTTTCAGCAGTTCTGTAAACTGCACAAGTTCTTCACAAAGACTTTCTTCCAGATCTTCCGGATATGATTTAATAAGATTCGATGATCTCGTTACCACCTCTTCAGGTGTAAACGACTGTAACTGACGAAGGAATCCAAATACATCATTCAACTTTTGATAAGCTTTCTGGCGTTTTGACAAGGCAGAGAGCAAGCTATCAATAAGGACAAGAAATGTTCGGCTTTTAAACTGCTGAGAAGGCGTTTGAGATTCAACAAGTGGATCAAGTGTGCTGGAACCACTGAAGTCATCATACTCTCGATTTCGTTTGTGTTTTCTTCGAGTTTGTTCTTGATAATGTTCACACACAGTCAGATCCTTGGCCTTTTGCTCTATGTCTGCAAAAGTAGACCGCATAGCTTGAATATACCCCCGCAGGGATTCATAGAGTGCACAAGCTGTATTCAAATCTTGATCAGAAGATTGCAAAGAAGCACTGGTCATTTGAAAACGCTGTAATACTTGATCCCACAGTATGGTCATTATTCCTGTTTCTAACTTCATCATGGTTGAAAGTAGACCACGAGCCTGTTGACGACACTCTGCCTTCTGATCACTATTATCTGAAATATCATCCAAGACTTGTTTTATTGCAGAAAAGCTGTGTAAAAGTGCTTTTGTTGCATCTGCCCGAGCGGACCACCTGGTATCTGACAGTCTTTTCACAAAGGGCAAATGGGACTTATTATGAGTACCGCCAGCACATAATGCAGTAGAAAGGAGACCCCACCGGTAGGTAGAAGCAGAAAAGAAGGTGTACTGGCTTTCAACAAATCCAAAGAAAATGACTGCTTCTTGACAACCTTCAGCAGCACATTTTCCAACCAAATTTAGTGAATGTGCAAAACACGGAATGTAATGCGCAAACTTATTCATCTCTTTAATTCGTGCTTGTAATCCTATAAACTTGCCACTCATGTTGCTGGCGTTGTCATAACTTTGACCACGGCAGTCTTTAATATCAATGTCATTTGCCTTTAAAAAATTAAGTAGACTTTTAGTAAGCTGTTCAGCACTATGACCTTCCATATCCAAAAATGTCACAAATCTTTCAACTGGTCCATATGGCAAAACATAGCGCAGAGTCAAAGTCAGCTGGTCCATATTAGATATATCTGGAGTAGAATCCAATGAAACGGAATAATACTTGTATTTCTTCACTTCACAGAGAATGTGATCCAGTATGCTGGATCCAATCAGATTGATGAATTCCTCACACGTTGTTTTAGATAGATATGATGTATGTCCAAATCCTTTGTTTGCATGAGTACTTATATGCTCTGCCAGAAAAGGGTCAAACTTGGCCAGTAATTCTAATAACCCTAAGTAATTCCCGTTATAAGGGGACCCAACAATTTCATCACTGCCACGAAATGAAAGGCCTCGTTCTGCTAAAAACTTCACAACTTCAATTATTCGTTCTAGAAGTTTGTGCCAATACTTTTCTTGAATGTCAGTTTGTTTCACAAGTTGGGAATCGACACGTTCACCTTTGTTTTTACGCATCAACAGTGAAATTAAAGCTTGTCTATGTGAGGAGCTTTCTTCATGTCGACGCAATAGATTGCTTGCATTTTTCCAGCCATTAAACCCTTCCACAGTAAACTTTGATGAAGATTCTGAACTCATAAGCTTGCATGGGAAACAGAATAGGCGCCCTTTACTTTCTGAATAGCATAACCATTTTCTTGCATGTTGCTTGTTTGTAAGTTTATGAATATGTGTAAAATAAGACTTCTGACAGTATCGAGTTTTCTTTTCATACAATCGCACGGATGAAGAGAAGGCACTATCAACATGTTGACATTTTTCACTTCCCTTGGATATCCAATATTCACGCTCACAGTCATCTACATTGTTCGGTCAGTCACCAATATCATTAGAGTACTTCTTCGTTTCACTTATTCTTTCACATTCAGACTCAGTGTATACTGGGTTTTGCTGTATGTTTTCTGCTGCACAGCCTGCACTAGTAGTACTAGTTGTTCCTGTACTTCCAGTTTCAGCAGTAAGAGTACCACCATCATGAACATCAAAATATTCTGTCAGCTTACGTGTTTTTGATATCACAAGTTGATCTCTTCTTTCTTTTTCTTCCTTCGCTTTGCGTTTTTCACTTCCAGAAGCATAATTACGTCCAATATCTCTGTGTCTACTGCTCATTTCTTGAGTTTTCTAACCTTACAAATCAAGAAATTTTAATCAAGATCGAAAGAGAGTGCGAGCACGCCGTATGTCTCAATTAAAACAGGACGTTTCCGTTTCCTAAATTCTAGTTTTTATTGTTAATGCAAATTCATTTCACAAAGAACGAAACAAAATTAGAGGGGCAGTCACCTAAAGCCAAAAAAGTGGCTTCCGTCCAAACGTGACCAAATTTTCAACGCCACTTAAATGGCTTCCGTCCGCAAACAGTTAAGATAAAAATAATGAAGAGTCCCACTAAGTCACCCTCTTATGCTCTTTCTCTCACAATTTCGTGACACCAAATGAAAAGGCGCTAAAGATGGCATAAATCACAAGATAATTGGTTTAACGCTCGTATTAGAAGATGACCAAAAATTAAGTACGTACATATTTATTGGCGCGGGGCCCCTAAAAGCGCGGGGCCCGTAGCATATGCTACTTTGGCTACTATGTTAATCCGGCTCTGGTTGTAGTCATTGCCCATGACTCGCATCCATATGTCAAGACTGGGACATAGGTGGAGCGGTATACAGCCATCTTCGTTTTCATACCAACCTCTTTCTTGCTGAGGAATCCTCGATTTATGGCCGGAAAAAGTCTCCCAGCTGCTGCTTTTCGAGTGGCCAACTCTTCTTTGATGTCTTTCTTGCGGTCTATAATAGCTCCGAGATATTTAAAGTGGTCGACCTGCTCCAGGACCTGTTCTCCCAGCTGAATCTGATTTCTTCTTTCTTCTCGTGATATCACCATGGATTTTGTTTTAGAGCTGCTTATGATCACCTCTCTTTTCTCCAGCTCTTCCTTCCAGACTTGCAGGTTGGATTGGAGACGTGCCTCTGATTTAGCAATCAGGGCAACATCATCAGCAAATGCCATCTCTGAAAATACATAACTGTCTCACCTTCCAGTACCCCACTGAATACTTTCTTGTTCTCTCCTTACATGCCTCGATAACATCGTCCATGAGGAGTATGAAAAAATGTGACAGGATATCACCTTGTCTTACACCAGTGGTGGTCCTGAACTCTCCTGACTTATGTTTGCTGTCCTCACATAATTTCTGCAAGACTTGTAGAAGCTCTGTATAGCATGTATCAGAGGTGCTGGAATGTTCTTCCTTGCCAAACAGTCCCAAAGTTTGCTACAGGGGACCCTGTCAAACACCTTTTCCAGATCTATGAAACAAAGATGGATCTCACTCTCATACTCAAGGGCCTTTTCACTCAGCTGTCTGAGTGTGAAGATTAGGTCTTGAGTACTTCGGTTTGCTCGGAATCCGCACTGGACCTCATCCAATTGTGGCTCAGCTAGGCTTCGGAGTCTCTGCTCTAGGATTCTAGAGTAGATTTTACCAGGGACACTGAGAAGGGATATGCCTCTGTGGTTTCCACATTGTCGATTGTCACCCTTTTTGAAAATTGGTGTTATGATGGCAATCTCCCAATCCTTTGGTATGGTCTTGTTGCACCACGCTGCCTGTAGGACCCTTAAGAGTAATAGGTCACCTGATGCTCCCATGTACTTAACCATTTCTGGTGTTATACCATCATACCCTGCTGCTTTGCCCATCTTGATTTTCTCCAGTGCTGCCTTCAGTTCTTCCATCTTTATGTCATCTTCATCACCATTGGTTTCCTCTTCTGTGCTAGCATTTTACATATCAATTTCAAGAAATTAAACGTTGAAAAGTAAAATAAAATAGCACATTCATATTAACATTACCTACTTATAAACATGACATAAAATATGTTGAAAAGTACAAACATCGTCATTAGAACCTACAGTTGACATTATAAGAAAGGATAATTCGATTAGGGGGCATGTAATCAGAACTCATAAAGTATTCGAAAAGTCTACGATTGTTGTTTCTTAGGTTATGTGGAAGAAAGACAGAAAGAGAGAGACAGAGATCCAGAGAGTCAGAGTCAGACGGAGAGACATAGAGAGAACTAGAGAAAAACAGGGAGAGACATAGACACATAGAGACAGATAGAGACAGCTGTGGTAAAATGCACCGTTTTAACCCTCCAGCTCAAATTATAATGATAATACTGTATTTGAATTTTGCTTCAATACGCCAAGATAGATTCTATACACATCCCGCCACCATTGCTCTACCCTGCTCATATTTCTCAAAAGCCCAATTCTAGTGACGTAAAGTTACCGTTTATAACCCGCTACTATAAAATTTGAAAATTGTCAAGGACGATAAAATCTAATGCAAAATATTGGACACTTCTTGAATTTTTTTTAACTAACGTATTCTAAGAATCTATTATTAGTTACAACATGCGACAGTAGTTATATTTTTTCTTTTCAAGAACGTCGCATTTTCAAAAAACGCCAGCGAGCGTTTTCGTTTTGAATCTATTAACGCCACGCGAGGGTACCCATCCCTATTAGAAAAGGCGTTTTCGTTACTCCGTCCTAATTTTTAAATATAACATAAAACCGTTTTTGCAGTTGGCCAGCACGTGTTTCGTCTGAAAAAAAAGACGGGAGATAGAGAGAGAGGGGGTTAGCATGGAAAAAGTCTAAACCCACTTGAGTATTTTCAAACTAAAACTAATTGTGGTAAACTTCTAAATACAATATCTAAATTAGGATATAACAGTATAGTGCATAAAGTCAAAGATAAGAAAGTACTAAAAATTTTCGGCGAGAATCATAAGTTGTCGCCTACGCCTTCAGCGTATTATTTGATAACGCAATGGCCGAACCAAAAGAGTACCCTACTTTTCAAATTCGTCATTGAGACAAACGTTCCACTTCCCTAGGTCAACTAAGTATTTGTCTAAATACATTGTAGAGGGTAGGGGAAACGGAGAAAATCCAACGCAAATCACGTCTCACATTGTTCTAAAAATAAAACTACTTGCTAGTATTGCCTTAGGCGGTTTTTCAAATTATGATGAAAAAGTTAGAAAAAGTGGACACTACGGTCAGGGAAACACGCTTAGCTCTTATTGCGAATGACATAAACTCTCGTAATTAGCTTGAAAGTACATGAGAAAAGAATTGAACGGGAGGTAATTTAAAAATCAACAACTAACATGGAAAAAAATATGGAATATTGAACCAAGCCACGTAGCCCCATAAAAATCATATATTCGTGTACCTGTGGCTTTGCTAACCAAGAATATATAGTTAGTTATCTAAATAGTCCATTAGATAATCAAATATTGGGGATAATACATAGAGAATCGGAGATACTGTCAGGTCAAGTCATATCTGCTTAGATTGGATAGCATATTTTTGGGGGGAAAAAATTAGGTGAAAGATAGGCTAAGATAGTACGATGAAGGGGATTGGGTGGAATTTGAAGTGAGGCGAAATATTATTGGCCGACCTCGTACTAAACATATATTACCCGAGTAACGTAGTAGAAAGTTGAATTGTATTTTTGAAAGACTTTGTTTACAAGTGAAATAAGGATAATCATTGGCCAGAGTAGTTGATATTGGGGAAAAAGCATTAGGTGAGGACGCCATTTTATAACAAAATTTTGCCAAGGAGCGATGAGAGCAGGCTAGTGCTGTGTAAACAATATTTCTCAAAAGCCTGGACAGAACGGCAGATCGAAAGTGCGCCAGTCATCGTTCACTTGTGTATTTCATTGAATAAATGTGGGTCCTGGTTACTGACGTTAATGTAGTACCAAACGCTTGAGAACTGCTCGATTCAGGACTCTGTCTGTATACTTCGAGCCCATGCTAGTGGCCATTGCCTATCAAACAGGTGGAACAGATTGTCAAGCGAGCAAAGGAAACAATCTACCTGTATTTTCCTGCCAAGTTAAGTTCTTGTTCGGCACCTGGCAGCTCAACTTGAAAGAATTAGAAAGGGATAGTGAAGAAAACTGTGAATAGTTATTAATATTTCCACAAGTGACAAACGAAAACAGACATAACTTAAAGAGAGTGATTATAACCAACAACCTATTGTTTGATACCAGTATTACCTCAAAGTAGAAGAATACAACTACACACTTATATTAGAATAATATTGTATGTATGGACAGAAGATCTACTGTGTTTTTGGACTGTTGTAAATGATTCTTTTGATTTCACTTTTGATTGTCAGTCCTGGTTCAAAATAAATTAGAATCAGGATAATAAATTGTAAAAAATTCGATTTACACAAATTTCAACCACTGTCTTAAATAAGATAGCCTTTTAAAGTGTCGTTTGTATGTTATTGTTGTAATACTGTTGGTTGTTGTGGATAATAAACTATTTCTTTGTATGTTAGTTGGTTATTGCACATTACACTCTACATTAATAACCCTAGACACTACATGAAGTCATTTTAATAATAATATAGATTAATTTTGAATGAGATCAAAAGGGTGGTAGCGGAAAGGTACTCTGAAAAGTTTACAATACTATTTGTTAAATTCAGAGACCTTCATAGCTGATCTCATTTAATACAATAATAATACATAACAACAATTCATAACATCAAAACCCACCACATATATTGGGGGCTCGTCCGGGATTGAATTTCTCATAGCACCAGCTATATTGGGTAGTTCGCTTCTGGGATTTTAAATTCTTAAAATATTATCAATTATATTAGGAATCTCAGATAGTATAAAATTAAAAGTATTCCTTTTGTGGAAATGTAATAGTGGTTGAGCTATCAGTGCCTGTGGTTGTTCTTGGTTATCATTAGAAATAGTAAGCCATAATTAGAAATTTGTATAGTTAGAAATTTTAAAGGTTGCATAGTACAGAATGGCTGATCTGGCAAAGTTTCGATCTGCTGCTGTGCAGACTGCTAAAGAAATGAATATGGAGGGTCAAGCTTTAATCCAATATGAAACTTCAGAATGCGACAAGTATATTGAAAGGGAGGATAGGAAGATAGCAGAAAAAAAAATTACAATTACAAATTGAGGCTGACAAAGAACTTAAGAGGCTGCAGAATGAGGCTGACAAGGAGGCTAGGGCATTGGAGGCAGATAGGGAAGCATAGATTAAAAGGCTCCAGTATGAAGAGAAGAAGTTGGAGGCAGAAAGAGAAGAAAAGAGACTGGCTGCAGAAAGAGAAGAAAAGAGACTGGCTGCAGAAAGAGAAGAAAAGAGATTAGCTACCGAAAGAGAAGAAAAGAGACTGGCTGCAGAAAGAAAAGCAGGGGAAAGAAGACAGGCTGCAGAGAGGGAAGCAGAAAAGGAGGAGAAGAGATTACAGAGGGAGCATGAGCTACGACTAAGGGAGTTAGAATTTCAAGGCCATGCTCCTGAAAATGGTGACAGCCCATTTGCCTCAGATGCCAATGCTAGTCAGGGAGCCTCAACCTCAGCTATGGGTTTTCATGTAGACCATTTTGTTGAGAAAGACGATGACATAGAAGGGTACTTAAGTAGATTTGAACTTTTAGCCACTACATATGGGTTAGAGAGAGAGAGAGAGAGGTGGAGCCTCAAGTTATCTCAAGGTCCTAGGGGAGCGGCTTATGAAGTTTTTGCCAAGATGAGCAGAGATGACTAAGACAATTATGACATGCTAAAGCAGGCTCTTTTATTAAGATACGAAAAGAACGGAAAATTTTATAGAAAAAAATTTCGGAATGCCAAACTACTGTCGGGTGAGACTTATCACCAGTTCTCTGCACGGTTAGAGACCTACTTGGAGAAATGGACTGCTCTGGGGAAAACCCAAGATCTTAAGGAAATGATCCTTATTGAGCAGCAAAGAGAGTCCATGGCTCCAGACCTGAGAAAGTTTCTCATAGAACAAGGTGCAGAGAGGCTGGGTGAGTTACTCAATGTCGCTGAGAGGTATCATACAGCCCAAGCAGAGGTAGTTGGTAATAAAAAGAAACAGGTAGACAATTTTAAGGCACCTCAAAACTTTAATAAGTTTGACCATAGAGAACAGAACAAAGGTAAGCACCAGTTTGATAAGCCACGCAATGACTATAAAAATAAAACCCCACAATTCAATGAAAGGAAATATGATGAAAGAAAACCTTTTCATCAAAGTAGATTATATTGTAGCCGGTGTAGGATGGACAACCATAACACCGAAAATTGTAGAAGGAAACCTGTAGTAATGGCCACGCTTAAGGTCAGGTCGACTCCTAAAAAAGATTAGGAACCACCAAAAATTATGTCTCGTAAACAGTGTAGGAAGGCACAAGGTTAAAGATAGATCACTGAAGCCGTGTTTTGACAAACTCCAAAAACTCCATACCCCTCCTAGAAAAGGAGAATTCTATTTGGATGATGGAGTGCTTTACAGGAAGGATAAAGCAGGATCATACGAGTGTGCACAGTTGGTAGTGCCCTCAAAATATAGGGAACGAGTTATGAGACAAACACATGTTCAAGACGGTGGACACCTGAAAATGGGTCGCACCTGTAAAAGGACATCTATGTCTTATTACTGGCCAGGAGTGGTTGAAGAAATAAGAAAATTTGTCGAGGCCTGCGACCAGTGCAGTAAAGAAAATTCCACAGGGTGGAAAAATAATAACCAAATGCGAGAGAAGCATTATGGAAAACCTGGGCCAGAAAATAAAGAGGGAACACCCACTCGTGGGAAAATGAATCAGGACCTAGACACGCCACGGGGCAAATTTAGGCCTGGAAAGAAAAATAATTGTAATAAAGTGGACAGAGGGGAATGGGAACCCCCTTTTCACAGACAGTCTTCACTCGAATGTTTTACAATGGCCACTATGCAGCGAGTACAAAGAAATGTTTTACCCCAGAAAAAGCCGAAAATCCCTCGGTCGGACTTATGTGAACTGGAGGAAGATAAAAGAGAGAGAAGATCTCTCACAAGGAATTTAAAGTGGGAAGAAAACCCCAAGAAAAAAATTGGTAGTGGACGATTTGTAAGTCATGATACAAGACAAAAACGTCCTCATAACAAGGCTTCCAATGTTAAGGACCTGACATGTGCCATGAACAATAAGTTTGTAAAATTAAAAGTCCATATGTAACCTTGTTAAGGACATGGACCGATGAAAAGGCAGAAGAAAATATTACCTCATCATATCAATATGTGAACGAGCTGACCACTCGTCTTAAAACTGGCTGGAAACTTGCCAATGAAAATTTGAGACAAGCCAGGAAAAAGCATGCTGCCTATTACAATAAGAAAGTGAAGGATCGAGAATTAGCTGTGGGAGAGAAGGTGCTCCTTCTACTGCCCGGTAGCCATAATAAATTGCAAATTGGATGGAAGGTCCATATACAGTTCTAGAGAAGGTGTCTAGAACAAATTATAAGATAGATAAAAAAGGGAAAGAGAAAATCTATCATGTGAATCTCCTGAAAAAATATCTGGAAAGAGAAAACCAGGAGGAGACACACCTACTGACCTTGTCTGTTGCAATGGAAATGAAAAAGGAACCACTCACCTCTCATTAATATATCCTTTACATCCTTGTGAGACCGCTGCGCAGGTAAAAATCAGTAACCACTTAACGAAAAATCAGAGGGAGAGAGTTCAAAAGGTTCTGAATGATCATACAGATGTGTTAACGGACCGACCGAGGCATACAAATTTATTAGAGTATGATATGAAACTCATAAACCCCACACCACTCTGTATGAAAGCCTATTCGATTCCGTTCGCTAAGGAAAAAGCTTTGAAGGAGGAGATAGATTATCTGTTGAGAGAAGGAATTATCTCGCACAGTGAATCTCCTTACAGCTCCAGTGTGGTTCTGTTAAGAAAACCCTCTGGAGAACACAGACTGTGTATAGATTACAGGAAACTGAATGCTGTCATAGAAGGTCAGGTGGATCCATTACCTGATACAAATCAGCTGTTTGCCAGGCTGAATAAAGCTAAATATTTCTCTAAAGTGGATCTGAGCAAAGGCTACTATCAGATTCCAGTAAAGCCGGAGGTTAGACCTTATTTAGCCTTTAGCACCTCGGAAGGACATTATGAATTTAACATGTTGCCATTTGGGCTGAAAAATGCACCGAGTGTGCTTTCGAGGATGATGAGAAAGTTACTGGATCCCCTGAAAAATCCATGCATCACCAACTTCATGGATGATATTCTCATAGCGACTGAAACATTTGAGGAACACATTAACTCTCTGGATATGTTGTTTCATCGACTTAGAGAGACAAATTTGACAGCTAGACTGACGAAATGCTGTGTTGGATGTAAAGAGCTGGAATTCTTGGGACATACAGTACATCAGGGAAACATGACCCCTGACCCCAAGAATCTGGAGAAGTTGAAAAAAGCACCAAGACCACAGACAAAAAAAGATGTGCGATCTTTTGTCTCATTATGTGGTTTCTACCAAAAGTATATTAAAAACTTTATCTCCATATGTGCTCCTTTGACTGATTTAACGCGCAAAGGAAATCCTGATAGAATTACTTGGTCAGCGCAGTGTGAATTAGCCTACCAAGAGTTGAAAGAAAAACTCACAAGCAGGCCTATTTTGAAATTACCTGACTTGAGTCAAGAATTCATTGTGAGAACGGATGCTAGTAATATAGGTTTGGGTGCAACTCTATTACAAAGGTCAAATTCACTTGATGGGGAATTAACCCCAGTAGCTTATGCTAGTCGTAAGTTGAACACAGCAGAACAAAAATATTCAACAAGTGAAAAAGAATGTTTGGCGGTCATATGGGCTATAAAAAAAAGTTCCAGATTTATCTCTATGGTAAATCATTTAAGATCCAAACAGTACATAAACCACTCGTGTGTCTGTCACAAGCAAGGAATGAAAATGCTAGATTATTTCGGTGGTCGTTGCTCTTACAGCCATACAAGTTTACCATAGAATATATTCCAGGCAAAACCAATGTAGGTGCCGATTGTTTAAGCAGACATCCGTACGACGAACATCAGAGTAGTCACCAGGCATAAGTAGTAAATTTATCTATGTGTATTTAAAAGTAGGAACTGACATATGATAGTCTGTTCTAAGTGGGGAGATATGTGGTAAACTTCTAAATACAATATCTAAATTAGGATATAACAGTATAGTGCATAAAGTCAAAGATAAGAAAGTACTAAAAATTTTCGGCGAGAATCGTACGTTGTCGCCTACGCCTTCAGCGTATTATTTGATAACGCAATGGCCGAACCAAAAGGGTACCCTACTTTTCAAATTCGTCATTGAGACAAACGTTCCACTTCCCTAGGTCAACTAAGTATTTGCCTAAATACATTGTAGAGGGGAGGGGAAACGGAGAAAACCCAACGCAAATCACGTCTCACATTGTTCTAAAAATAAAACTACTTGCTAGTATTGCCTTAGGCGGTTTTTCAAATTACGATGAAAAAGTTAGAAAAAGTGGACACTACGGTCAGGGAAACACGCTTAGCTCTTATTGCGAATGACATAAACTCTCGTAATTAGCTTGAAAGTACGTGAAAAAAGAATTGAACGGGAGGTAGTTTAAAAATCAACAACTAACATGGAAAAAAATATGGAATATTGAACCAAGCCACGTAGCCCCATAAAAATCATATATTCGTGTACCTGTGGCTTTGCTAACCAAGAATATGTAGTTAGTTATCTAAATAGTCCATTAGATAATCAAATATTGGGGATAATACATAGAGAATCGGAGATACTGTCAGGTCAAGTCATGTCTGCTTAGATTGGATAGCATATTTTTGGGGGGGAGAAAATTAGGTGAAGGATAGGCTAAGATAGTACGATGAAGGGGATAGGGTGGAATTTGAAGTGAGGCGAAATATTATTGGCCGACCTCGTACTAAACATATATTACCCGAGTAACGTAGTAGAAAGTTGAATTGTATTTTTGAAAGACTTTGTTTACAAGTGAAATAAGGATAATCATTGGCCAGAGTAGTTGATATTGGGGAAAAAGCATTAGGTGAGGACGCCATTTTATAACAAAATTTTGCCAAGGAGCGATGAGAGCAGGCTTGTGCTGTGTAAACAATATTTCTCAAAAGCCTGGACAGAACGGCAGATCGAAAGTGTGCCAGTCATCGTTCACTTGTGTATTTCATTGAATAAATGTGGGTCCTGGGTACTGACGTTAATATAGTACCAAACGCTTGAGAACTGCTCGATTCAGGACTCTGTCTGTATACTTCGAGCCCATGCTAGTGGCCATTGCCTATCAAACAGGTGGAACAGATTGTCAAGCGAGCAGAGGAAACGATCTACCTGTATTCTCCTGCCAAGTTAAGTTCTTGTTCGGCACCTGGCAGCTCAACTTAAAAGAACTAGAAAGTGATAGTGAAGAAAACTGTGAATAGTTATTAATATTTTCACAAGTGACAAACAAAAACAGACATAACTCAAAGGGAGTGATTATAACCAACAACCTATTGTTTGATACCAGTATTACCTCAAAGTAGAAGAATACAACTACACACTTATATTAGAATAATATTGTATGTATGGACAGAAGATCTACTGTGTTATTGGACTGTTGTAAATGATTCTTTTGATTTCACTTTTGATTGTCAGTCCTGGTTCAAAATAAATTAGAATCAGGATAATAAATTGTAAAAAATTTTATTTACACAAATTTCAACCACTGTCTTAAATAAGATAGCCTTTTAAAGTGTCGTTTGTATGTTATTGTTGTAATACTGTTGGTTGTTGTGGATAATAAACTATTTCTTTGTATGTTAATTAGTTATTGCACATTACACTCTACATGCATAACCCTAGACACTACACGAAGTCATTTTAATAATAATATAGATTAATTTTGAATGAGATCAAAAGGGTGGTAGCGGAAAGGTACTCTGAAAAGTTTACAATACTATTTGTTAAATTCAGAGACCTTCATAGCTGATCTCATTTAATACAATAATAATACATAACAACAATTCATAACATCAAAACCCACCACACTAATGAACCAAAATAAGTGCAGGGGAGGGAAAAGTAAAAAGATGCAAACTTAGATAAAGACGTAGATGAAAATATACTGGCTAGATAAAGGACACTAGCCTGATTAATAATTAATTTCCAGCTTTTAAATCGCTTCAAAAGTGACTGAGTTATCGCATAAAATAATAAAAATTGACAACAGACAGACGGACACACTGAAATCCCAACTCAATCTAAAAGTTACATTTCGAGACGCGAGTTTGAAAACAAGTCAAATTGGCTTGCCTCATTTGATAGGCACTACTAGGGAGGAAGTGAGAGGTGGCTTTGAAGTTTTGCCAGCCTAAACCGACACATAGTCTAAATAGTAATAATAGAATCAGACTGACGAACTTATTGATAAGTGTAAATAAATGTTTGGGATTTTCAAAAATAAATGTTTGGGATTTTCAAAAAAGAGTGGAATCGGTGTAGTTTAAACTGATTGGCTAATGTTAGAATAGACATAGAGGGAATAAAACCAACGCTTTTGCTACGCATAGGTGCCACTTGACAAATAATTCATACAAGAAAGGTTCGTTGCAGAGCAATTTATAACCTATTGCCTTTGCGTCTGAAGCAGCAGCTGTCTACAGTTGACTCATTGACAGCCTGTTAACCTTTAATAAATTGTGTGATTATTTCATTGATTGCGGTAAGATGAATAACTTTTAAAATACATTATTAGATGTAGAGGCCAACCCAGATAGGGCGCCATAACATTGTGTGTGTACGACATTTGCCTTTGTGGAAGATTGCGACATACTAGGAGCACAGGCATGTCTAAGCAGACTTAGGAAGCAAACTTGAGTTGAATAATATTATACATTAATTGGACTGTTAGACCAGAAAGTCACTGGCAGGCCTATTCTTATATTAACTCTGGAGAAAAAGAAAAGATTGTATTTCAGATGAAGATGATGTATATTGACAGGGGCGTTGAGACAATGTGGAAAAGAAGATACCCACTGTTCATGAAGAAGTCACAGTAAAAGTTAAAGACTGTAGCTAATTCAGTTAGCTATTATATCTGATCACAATACTTGTTCAATGATGTTAAATTGGTAGTGGTGGAGACCATTAACTAGGGACTTAGGGAGGCTTGTTCCTCGTGTTTCAGGGTTACATCGCCCAGTATCAAGTTGGTCAGAAGTCGGAGCTGCAGAAGTTGAGGCAACCTACCGGTTGTTTCTATATCGAATCCTAAGAGTCTTTGCAGTCTCCAGTACACACGGTCGTGAAGAAGTGTGCAGTTTTCTAAAGCAAATCATCCAGGGTCTAACAGAAGTCAAAGATAAGCATAAAACTTGCGGGCGTTTATGCAAACTCAAATGTGTTTAATCTCCACTCTATTCAGAAACAGTTTATGATATGATGCGAAAACCAGTTTTTCACAATATTGACTCTTCACAGAACAGTAGTTTCCAACAGGGAATAAAAGTTTAAAACCATAAACATATTAAGATATATTGGACAGATGTCCTTCTTGTGTATTTAATTTGGTATAAAACCATATTTTCATTTTAAGTTTAAACATTCCTGTCCTAAAAATTTGAGGGACAGGAAATTAAAATTGTATATACATATATATCATAACTTTAAACGCAGTCTTGTTTATTCGATTTTAGTGATTTAAAATTGTATTTGTTTAACGCAATTATTACTACATTTTTCATTACCCTAGACACCAAGCCATATAAATACCATCACAAACACTAGATACCCAAAATAAATCGCAGAGTGAGATCGTAGGGTGGTAGCAGTCAGGTATCCGGAGAACATCTTCATCAACTATTAGACTCAGGGACTTGCATAGCTGACCTCACTCTGTAGACACATACTGACTATTTCTTTCTTTAACATCAAAACCCACCACAACAGCGACACAGATAGAAAGATCTAGAGAGAGTTAGCTCCATTTTGTTTTATAAACCACATTTATTTTATTGCCATTATTTTTTTGGTGTGTTTGCTACGTTTCCACGTAGCACGCCTTTTTCAACCTTTATCCGTATGCATGGTAGAATCGGCTATATCTCTCTCTTTCAGTGTTATATATTTCCTGAATGTCCTTACTTTTTGTCCTGTTCGCCATTAATTCTTAACGATGTTACTTTGTTACCATTGCTGTTATTGTATGAAAATCAGGTGTTTACGCGACTAATTTTGTTTTCTTTTAATCCTGCCGTCTGGTGTAGATTTTTTTTTTTTTTTTTGGTGATAAAGTGCATTAATAGTGTGTTTAGTACTTGTGGGAATTTTTTGCCTACCAAAATGTTCTATATTCGGTTATATTTTGGAGTTTTTGCAGTAACTTTTTATGTTTGATCATATTTATTGCATTCCAGCAGGAAATGTTTAATCGTATTGTGTTCGTTACATTCTTCACAGCTCGGTTCCTCGATTCCATATTATTTTAATTTGAGCTGTAGTAGTTTTGTATTTACTGGTATTTTCAGTTCATGTTTTACTTGATTTTTTTAAAGTAACTGATATGCATGGCTTCCCGTTGTGCTCCGATCCCACGCTTCTACCCATTATTTGGCTATTGTCTGTTCTATTAGACTAGATTTCAAATCTCCCTAATCCTGCTTTAATTTTGTTAATACTAATGCTTCCCCGTTTGGCTTCCCTATCAGATAGTTCATTTCCTTCTATACCAGCATGTGCTGGTATCCATCAATTTTTATTTAAGATCACCTGAGCTTTATATATTTTTCGCGTTTCAAATCTTTGGCTCAAAATATATGTTCCACTCATCGTAGAGAGCTGACACTGCAGGTTCATTCCTTTTGTAGTACTGTTAATCTGTCACGTTTTGGCTCATAACTGATCCCTTTTTATGCAACAGTGACGTGCCGTTTCATCTGTGTGTTTCTTCAAACAGTTTGACCAGCGAGTCATTTGTTTTAGCACAGCTCTTAGCTCAAATGATCACCTTTCTTGTCAGATTTGTGCCAGATGTTTTAACATAACATAACCCATATTTTATTCACAGACAAATTTTACCTGACGGAGGTGACAAAGGTTCCTGTGACAGACGAACTTAGCTGACCCTGATTGACCCTGAAATGTTGGATGATATAGTACGACCCTTTGTAACGACCCCTTCGTATAGCATCAGTGCCCCCGAATATATTGTAACTTTTCGTCAAACGGAATTTTTTTTCACCTGGACTCATTAGCTATGCAATCTTTCCACGCAGATGGTCAACACGTTTGCTGATTAATATGTGGACAGTTTATCTACCGTTCATTCTGGTCATCGCATTGATTTAAGGAGAGATTAAATCACGCCCATGGACATCTCCTGAGCAATCATATGCAGGTATTTTCATTAACTTGGCCAGTGGAGGGCGTTGCCAGCATCAAACGATAGTAGTGACCACGATCAAAGACACTGGTGGAGATCTCAGGAAGGACT
Organism: Oreohelix idahoensis; assembly: GCA_024509875.1. Classification (NCBI taxonomy): domain Eukaryota; kingdom Metazoa; phylum Mollusca; class Gastropoda; order Stylommatophora; family Oreohelicidae; genus Oreohelix; species Oreohelix idahoensis. The sequence continues at coordinate 153,150 of JAMPIV010021407.1, forward strand.
GGCGGCATGCTATCAAAGGCAGTAGTGGTCCCTGAAACGAGCGACGCAAGTTTACTGCCGGTATTTCGCATCTCGGTGTTTTTTTTTTTTTTTTTTTTGTTTTTTTTTTTTTGTTTTTTTTTTTTTTTGCGTACGCCCGCTAATACTCGAGGCGAAATCTCAGGTTATTATTATTTATGTCTAACCTGACATTGATTTTTACGTGAGTATCCCTTTATTTCTTGTACAGAGACAGGTGTCCCTCGCCATTCAGGCAAATACTCGCCGATTTCGGAGGTACCCATTGCAGCTGGGTCGGCTCAGGAGCCGCCAGTCCCTGGTCGACGACACTCCTTCAAATGTCCTCGCCAGGTCTCGAGTTAATCCAGTCCAAATCCCGGTCGACGAAAAATCCTCAAATGCCGTCGCCCGGGTTTGATCCTGTATCACCCGGTCGCCAGAGCGGTGTTGTAACCACTACGCTAGCGCGGCTCCCACATCTCGGTGTTAAACACGAAACCGATCGCAGTGGGAGCGAACGGGAAATTCGGCGCAAGCAGCGAGCGAAGATACGAGAGACCAGGGGCGGCTTCTCTCTTTAGTCTGACGTACAGATCCCCAAAAGTCTTCTGAGATAAAAAAAAAAGGTGTCAAATTTCTCATGTCCCCCCAATCTTGCATTCCAGTTGTAGATATACAGACCATGAAGAAATGCATGTTATCACTCGTTGGCCAGAACTTGACAGAAGCACTAGCGATATTGAAATCTTGTTATAGATTTTCCCCTGGATTTTCATATATATTTGCAGTGAATTCTATTCTGTGCAAAACGGTAAAATATAACTGTGTCTAGTGATCAGTGGTCTAGTTCATTCATTCTATTTCACTGGATATTGTGTTAATTTAAATTTATTAAATTAAACCATCTCAGTAGTTCCCAGTTGTAAATGTAATGTTATACCTGTTATATTATTTCCAAAAATAATAGAGGCTTAAATGTTAAAGTAACTTTTAAAGTCGCGAAGGAATTTATAATTAATAAATTTAGTTAAGTCCTATATATATAGATGTGGGTTTTAACCATTAGAACTCGCGCAGTGTTTATTAAATACAGAATTAAATACGCGAGGGTATATATATATATATATAGATAGTCTTAACGGGAAATGCATCGCGCTTTAGAATGTTATTTGATTTTTCGGTATATTACATGTCTTTTTCTTTCATACAGAGTGATCGTAACCTTTGCGATCCCAGCATAAAGAAAGCAATAGAGAAATCATACAGAGTCCTTTTCAGACTCGGTTCTTAACTTCCAGATATATTGATGGAACATTTTTAAATATAATTCTTGTGGCGGTCCGATGCGACCTAGCTATCAATTACATGAAAGAAAGCACCCCCAAGAACTTTTTTTTAAATAAATCATCAAATTTAATTACAATCTGTAATATAAACTGGAAGATGAACAGTGCAATTAGCGATAATTTATTTACTGCTCTACTGTGAGAGAATACATTTTTACCTGACTGTGACTGAGCTTAATTTTTCCTCACTGGATTTAAACCATACCGGTCAGTTGCTAGCATCACGCCTTGAAGGAATTTTACCTCCAGCAACGAAATTAAAGAGACCTCATTTTCACCCCTGTATTGAATTGTGTCAGTGCCATCCCATAGACTCCTTTCATATAATAAAACATAAGAACTCTGAGTCTTCAAGTCCGGCGATTAGTGGGAATATTCGCTATCAGCAAACCTCGCTACTTCTGGGGCGGGACATCGAAGTACTAGACATTTTCACGTGTCAAGAGTAATTGTTGTTTATATAATTCTATGGATTGTCTGATGCTGCAATCGGTAAGTGTGTGTGTGTGTGTATATGAATGTGGATCCTCACGCGCGTGCATGAATGACAGGAAATCTAATTGTTTTTTGCAAACCATTTGTTAATTTGCCTACCGGGCAATACATTTTCTGTATACCCCGCATTGTTCCTTTAAGTGGGATATTTTGTTAACTCTGTTTAACCCCCTCCCTTTCAATTGCTTAGTAAAGGGAAGAACAATTTGGGATAACAGGTTTTTTTTTCTACCACCCATACCTGGTATTGTAACCCCTCTTTCAGAGTAATTAACTTCACTGTTAGGTTACATTACCTATGTTCCTGATAACTATCTATCTTTGGACTGGGTTCATCTTTGTCTAATAAGCGGGAAGGGCGTAGTCGATACCAATCTTCTTCACCCCCTCCCCACCTTGTTGTTTGCATTTTCTGTACTTATGATAATTTTATGTAACACTTGATATTTGTTTGTGATTTGATTTTTTTGTGGTTAATAAACATCATAAACCTAGTTAGCACTGTGTTGGAAATACCCAAAGCCCAAAATTTCCCCTATTTGTTTAATATAGTTGTATCCACGTGCGTCTGTGTGTTTGAAGCACCAAATCGGTGTGAGTGCAGGTGTGTGTCTGGAAACTGGCAAATAATTGTTTGACCAGGAGGGATGAAGAGAAGATTGAGAGAAACGATTTGTCGTAAATAAGTCTGTCTTTTCTCTCCCCAGCACACTGTAAAGCAACTAGTTACTCTGTAACCTTTTCTATCCCTGAGCTTTCATCATCATTCTCCACTCTAAACCGGACCACTATTTCTAAGACTCTTTCTCTCAAATAAATTTACGACAATATTTGTGGGCTGGTCCTGGGATCTTGAGCTACATTTGAGGCAATCGCATAGCCGGGATAAAGATATTTTGAGTCTGATTAAGTCTGGGTCTAACTAGATAGAGTGTGAATGATCTGTCTTTGTGAAGTAGGGAAATAAAAATAATTAATTACACCCCTAGACAACGCCTTTTAGTATTTGGGTCGTCCACACAGCATATTTACAGGTTGTTTTCTTTCCACGTCGGCGTCTGTGGCGTAATGGATATGAACGCAGTTTCATATTCCAGATATACCAGGTTCGAAACCCGCTGCAGGCGGTTTGGTAGCAGATCGCTTTGTGTAGATTTTTAACAATGGTATAAGCGCCGTACCGTTCAGAAAGCAAGTAGAAAAAAAATTGTACGGATAAACAAAAAATAAAATTTGATTTATTTAAAATTATTCTCCACAGCAGTAGAAAGTACGGATAAACAAAAATATTTTAGCAGAGAAACATTACATTTTTCTTTATAAGATTTGCTGGGATTGCGTGATTGTTTTACAGTCACTAAAGGTTTTTGAAGTTACTACAGTTGAGCTTAAGCTAAAGACGCCTTGTTCTGACTTTTAAGTCTAGTTAACATCGTCTCTTCTCACAAACTGACTTCAGGGGCGGAGTTTTTGTAGTGGAGAATTAAAATTGCAGTAAAAATTTTTTTTTCTTTCAATTGTTTTAATATAAATTTTTCTCTACTTTTAGTAAAAGTAAATTTTTTTCCAGTGTAACTTACCATTTTAATGGCATTAGTCGCTTGCGTTTAGAGCCTTAATTGTCAGGAAATAGCAGCGATAAGTTTGCACATTAGGAGGTAACACAAGTAAATTTATATTTTGTGTTTTTTCTCGTAGCGGCTTTGAGTTTTTTCCCTCCTTGGTTTTTCTTCCTATTCTCTAGTCTTAGAAGCATCCAGTTTTTGGCATGGCAGAGAGAATTAGGATAAGATCCATTTTGAGACAACAGGCGAAAGACTCAGGTTAGAAGGAGAACCCGCAAACCTGTTTGTCAACAGGGAACTTGAAAGGTCTGACGCGGAGCAACAGAGAGAAGAAAAAGAGAAGACAGGATAGAGCAGAGAAGAAAGAAGAGAGAGAGAGAGAGGGCAGAAGCTAGGAGAGGGCAGATAGGAAAGAAGCGGAAGAGCGTCAATTGGAGCAGAAGAAAATTGAGGCAGAGATGGACGCCCGCAGGGAAAGAGAGAAGGAGAGACAACGTGAAGGAAGAGACAAGGAAAGACAGCATGAATTGGCGCTTAAGGCTTTAGAGAGTCGGGGCGCCTCTACTTCGAATAACGGAGAGCCGTCTTCGCCCCAGTCTCAGTCAATGGATCTCTCCAGCACTCAATCTGCCCAATTAACGGCGATGTCTTTTGCTTTAGAGTCTTTTCCTAGCCCCAATGAAAAAATTGACAGCTACCTAGAAAAATTCGAGAGGCTCGCAAATCTGTATGGGTTAGAGAGTTTCCGTTGGGCACTTAAACTCTCAACGTCACTGAAAAGTACTGCTTATGACGTGTACACAAAGCTGGGAACCAACCAACATGATTACGACATGCTGAAGAAGGCCTTGCTAAAGCGGTTTGAGATGACCGCCCGAAAATTTCTGCAAATGTTCAGAAACAGCCGGAAAGAGAGCACGGAAACTTTTCCGCAGTTCTCTTCACGTCTCACGGGCTATTTGACAAAGTGCATTGAATTATCTGACCTACCTCTTACATATGAGGGACTACTTGAACTTGTTCTTGTGGAACAGATAAAGTCAACTTTGTCAAACGAAACCCGTAGATTTTTGGCTGAACAGGGCGCAGTCAGGCTTGAGGACATCCTCAATAAGGCAGAACGCTATACCAATGCAATGGCCGAACTTCCCAGCACTAAACGTAAACCCACAGATGAGCCATCTCGAAAACAAAATCTAGAGCAGTCATCCTTCTCCTCTAATTCTTCTCAGCAGTATAGCCAACGAGATAATAATACCCAAAGACCTCCCCATGAAAAATCGAAATTCTACAAAACCCGATTTCCCCAAAATAATAATTCTGATCAACCCACCAAGCCTACGTGGCAGCGCGGCCACCAAGGTCAAGGAAAAGGGAAGACCCCTACACCAGGAACGTCTGATCAGGGCAAACCGACCGGGCCCAACCGCATCGGATGTTTGCATACAGCCTCGAAAGGTAGAGTCAATGTCAGTGATTCTCAACCTGGTGGGGATAGACCCTCAACGCGAGGAACTGTAATTTTCAATGGTACCTCAACTACGTGTCTCTTTGACACTGGACTAAGCTTTAGTTGTATTGTCGCCAGACACCTAGTCAAACCAGGTCAGGAGACAGAGGAAACCGTCAAACTTAGTGGAGTTTTCAGGAGTGATGCACCCAGGACGCTTCCTATCGCACTGGTAGAGATACACTCTGATTTTGTCAGAGGTGTTATTAAAGCGGCCATAATGGATGATCCGATCTACCCAGTTATCCTGGGATGTAGATATGTGTTCATTGGGAGACCTAAGGAGCCGATTGTGGCAGCGGTAACCACAAGAGGGCAAGCCAAGAAGGAGAGGGAGCCTGCGCCAAATTTGTTGCCGAATGAACTGAAGGAGGCGCAACAAAAGGACCCTACTCTGGAGCTCTGCTTTAGAAAACTGCCCATGGCTAAGGACCCAAGACACAACGGAGACATCTTTTCTAAGGATGGCGTATTGTATCGTAGAACGGGCAACCCGGACACGGGGAATAACCAGCTCCTAGTACCGACGCAGTACAGAAGCCAGATCTTAGAAATGGGGCACTCTCTTCCCTTTAGCGGACATATGGGACAAAACGCCACTATTCAGCGAATAAAAACCCACTATTGGTGGCCAGGAATGAACTCTGACATTATCAGGTATGTGAAATCCTGCGCCCAGTGCCAACGGGTAGCACCCAAGCACTTGACACCCCCAGTACCTATGGGGCAAATGCCAATAGTAGGGACTCCATTTGAACGGGTTGCTGTCGACATTATTGGTCCCCTGGAAAAGACCAAAAGAAGGAACAGGTTCATCCTGACCTTAGTCGACACTTGCACTATGTGGGCCGAAGCTGTACCGCTACCATGCATAGATTCCAAGCATGTCGCAGAAGCCCTCGTGCAAATTTTTACACGGTTGGGATTCCCTCAACAAGTTTTGACGGACAATGGATCCCAATTCCGTAGCCTGTTAATGGAGGAGATCTTTAAGATCTTGAGGGCCAAACATATCCACACAAGTCCCTACCATCCGGCCGGAAATGGGCTCGTGGAACGTTTTAATGGCAGCCTCACCACCATGTTACGTAAGCTGGGTCAGGAGAAACCGGAAGACTGGGACCTATATATATCGGCTGCCTTATTCGCCTACCGAGAGGTACCCCAAGCGTCTACGGGATTCCCGCCTGCTACACTTTTATTTGGCAGACCTATTAAGGGGCCACTTGAAGCCTTACTTCGGTCCCTGACAGACCAAAAGGCTGACGAGACAGTCGTCTCTGCAAGCAAGTATGTATCTGAGCTCAAGGAAAGGTTAAAGCTAGGATGGGATCTAGCTACGACCAACCTTACGAAAGCCCGCGCTAAACATGCTAAAAGATACAACAAAGCTGCAAAAGAGAGAGAACTACAACCAGGGGAGAAAGTTTTGTTGCTACTTCCAACCGGAAGCAATAAACTTCGCATCGGATGGCAAGGGCCGTTTACCGTCCTTAAAAAGATCTCACGTACCAATTACAAGATCTCCATCAAAGGAAAGGAGAAGGTCTTCCACATAAATCTGCTTAAGAAATATTTGGAAAGACCGGTGCCATCCTCCGAGCATCTCCTGGCTGTCGCCATAGCAACGGAAGACGAGGAAGATGATGATGGTTGCATGGAGTACCCATTGCAACCCACAGAATCCTTTAAAGATGTCAAGTTCGGCGACAATCTCTCACCAGAACAACAAACAGAAACCAGGGCTCTACTAAAACAGTACAGTGCAGTCTTAACGGATGTACCTGGTCGAACAAATCTCATCGATTGATTTATGAAATTAACAAACGAGACCCCTGTTCGAACCAGAGTTTACCCCATCCCGTACGCTAAAGCTGATGCACTTCGCGGAGAAATAGACAAGCTGCGTCAGGCAGGAATTATCAGTGAGTCTACATCTCCTTACAGTTCCAGTGTAGTGCTGTTGCAGAAGCCCAATAAGGAAGTTCGGCTGTGTATAGATTACCGGCTGCTAAACGCTGTAACGGAATTCCAGCCCGAACCTCTCCAAACTGTTTCTGAGTTGTTCACCAAGCTCAGCAAAGCAAAGATTTTCTCCAAGATTGACCTCAGTAAAGGTTATTATCAAATACCAGTCAAGGAGGAAATAAAACCTTTGTTAGCTTTCAGCACTAGTGAAGGACATTACACATTTAACGTGATGCCGTTCGGATTGCATAACGCACCAGGAGTGTTCACCAGGATGATGAGGAAGCTTCTAGAACCTTTGCAAAGTCCCCATATCCATAATTTCATGGATGACATATTAATTGCATCGGAAACCTACGAAGAACATATTGCTACGGTTGCTATGCTCCTCAGGAGACTACAGGAAACTGGTCTCACAGCCAGACCTAGCAAATGTCTCATCGGGTTTGAACAGTTAGACTTCCTGGGGCATACTATTTCTCACGGCTGTAGTTGGCCTATTAAGAAGAACGTGGAGAAAATAGTGGCAGCAAAAAGACCCCGAACGAAGAAAGACGTACGTTCCTTCATATCACTATGTGCATACTATCAGAAGTACATCCAGAACTTCAACGGACTGACGGCACCTCTGACTGACCTCACAAAGAAAGGTTGTCCTGATAAGGTCATATGGGATCAAAAGTGCGAACACGCGTACAGCACTTTGAAAGGACAGTTGTCTGCATACCCCATTTTGAGGTTGCCTGACCTCAAGAAACCTTTTGTACTGCGGGTCGACGCGTCAGGTCAGGGCATCGGGTCAACACTGCTTCAAGCCGAGGACAGTGACCTGAACATGCTATTTCCAGTTGCCTATGGCAGTCGGAAATTAAATAAAGCTGAACGGAACTACAGCGTAGTTGAAAGAGAATGTCTCGCTCTGATTGACGGTATCAGACGCCATCATGAGTTTCTCTATGGGACATCTTTCACGGTGCAAACAGACCACGCTCCGTTAGCCTTTCTTGGTGCCAATAAAGAATTTAACGCAAGGATCATGCGATGGGCCCTTCTTTTAAGCGTTTATTCTTTCAAAGTGGAATACATTCCGGGAAGACAGAAGTCGGGGCGGATTTCCTGAGTAGAAACTGGACTACGGAGGAAGAGGTGGAAGTTGAAGATACCAATCAAACTAAAGCTACCGATCAGGGCAGCTTCATTGTCATAAATCAAACATGAAAAGAGGTTTTCATGTCTCAAAAGAGGGGAGGACTGTGACAGACGAACTTAGCTGACCCTGATTGACCCTGAAGCGTTGGATGATATAGTACGACCCTTTGTAACGACCCCTTCGTATAGCATCAGTGCCCCCGAATATATTGTAACTTTTCGTCAAACGGGATTTTTTTTTCACCTGGACTCATTAGCTATGCAACCTTTCCACGCAGATGGTCAACACGTTTGCTGATTAATATGTGGACAGTTTATCTACCGTTCATTCTGGTCATCGCATTGATTTAAGGAGAGATTAAATCACGCCCATGGACATCTCCTGAGCAATCATATGCAGGTATTTTCATTTACTTGGCCAGTGGAGGGCGTTGCCAGCATCAAACGATAGTAGTGACCACGATCAAAGACACTGGGGGAGATCTCAGGAAGGACTGGCGGCATGCTATCAAAGGCAGTAGTGGTCCCTGAAACGAGCGACGCAAGTTTCCTGCCGGTATTTCGCATCTCGGTGTTAAACACGAAACCGATCGCAGTGGGAGCGAACGGGAAAGCCGGCGCAAGCAGCGAGCGAAGATACGAGAGAGCAGGGGCGGCTTCTCTCTTTAGTCTGACGGTCAGATCCCCAAAAATCTTCTGAGATCAAAAAAGGTGTCAAATTTCTCATGTCCCCCCAATCTTGCATTCCAGTTGTAGATATACAGACCATGAAGAAATGCATGTTATCACTCGTTGGCCAGAACTTGACAGAAGCACTAGCGATATTGAAATCTTGTTATAGATGCTAGTGTGGGGCCTGTAGCATATGTTGAGAAAGGGGCCCTATATTTAAAAAAAACAATAAAACAACACAAACATATTTGAACACATTCATTTTTAATTTGCATAGTAATTATCATTATCAATTAATTCGTGCTTGTAATCCTATAAACTTGCCACTCATGTTGCTGGCGTTGTCATAACTTTGACCACGGCAGTCTTTAATATCAATGTCATTTGCCTTTAAAAAATTAAGTAGACTTTTAGTAAGCTGTTCAGCACTATGACCTTCCATATCCAAAAATGTCACAAATCTTTCAACTGGTCCAGATGGCAAAACATAGCGCAGAGTCAAAGTCAGCTGGTCCATATTAGATATATCTGGAGTAGAATCCAATGAAACGGAATAATACTTGCATTTCTTCACTTCACAGAGAATGTGATCCAGTATGCTGGATCTAATCAGATTGATGAATTCCTCACATGTTGTTTTAGATAGATATGATGTATGTCCAAATCCTTTGTTTGCATGAGTACTTATATGCTCTGCCAGAAAAGGGTCAAACTTGGCCAGTAATTCTAACACTAAGTAATTCCCGTTATAAGGGTACCCAACAATTTAATCACTGCCACGAAATGAAAGGCCTCGTTCTGCTAAAAACTTCACAACTTCAATTATTCGCTCTAGAAGTTTCTGCCAATACTTTTCTTGAATGTCCATTTGTTTCACAAGATGGGAATCGACACGTTCACCTTTGTTTTTACGCATCAACAGTGAAATTAATGAGCAGGACAGCGTAGTCTGCGCTGTCTAAGCACTGTATACATATATGCTTTGAAGCCAGCAAGTGACAGCTCTTTGACATTTGTCACTTTGTTCTTCCGTGAAATACTTAAAATGTGGCGTAGACACCGTAGACTGAAGGTATTGAGTCTTCTTTCTTGCTTAGCGCGCGCACACATACACGTATACACACACACACACACACACACACACACACACGCACACACACATAAATATATATATATATATGTGTGTGTGTGTGTGTATGTGTGTGTGCAAAAATGATATGACGAATTGCTGATTACCGATCGATCTGTATTAAATACAGTATAATGTTTGGACACTTTATTTGTTACTTTTTTTAAGTGCATTTAGTTTTTTTTTTTTTTTTTTTCAAGTGGCCTCTAACGTGTTTTTTCCATTGCCTATTTTCATGCAATTTCATCTACGCTTGAACACATCATCTATATGGCTCAGAAGCAGGGTTGTGGAGTCGGCCAAAAACGTTTCCAACTACCGAAATGTTAGAAGTCAGAATCCAACTTTCGACTCCGACTACAGTTTAATACTAGACACATGACATAACATTCGGAGTCTGGACATTGTTTACCGACTCCGATTCCGACCACTAAAAACGACTGACTCCACGACTCTGAGGTCCGACCCCACAGCCCTGCTCAGAAGGCTGAAGAATAAGCAGAAGAAGACGATGGAGAGTAAGATTAGTAGTACGGTAATAACAACAACGAGAAACGGAGAACCTGAATTGATTCAGAAAATTCTGCCACGAAAGATGCATCTTTAGTCTAAAACTGATGAGATTTTCATCTTCTAAATATTGCACAAAGACACACGAGATCTGCCTGGTGCATCATGGGTACAAAATGCAGAGTAAATCTAAGACCTCTATGAATTCTAATCAGATAAAGTTTGACGCCCTTTCTTTTTCTCAATTCTGACATTTCCCCCCATTATTTTGGCCAAGCCTGTGCGTTTGTTTGACGAGAGCTCTAATTCTGAAAACGGTTTCGGTAAATTTTATGTGATCTTTAAAAAGTTTTAATTTTTTAAGAGACCAGCAGCTTCCAAAGATTTAGATACGCCTTTGCTCTCACCTGTGTGCGTATTTTCAATTGCATTTTGTTCTGTATTTTTTTTAATAACGGCAGTTCTTTGTATTTGGGACACGTATCAGATCTGAGGATGGGGCCTGCAGTTACAGCACCTGCTTCGGTAGGGAAGGAAGATGAATGGAGAAACTGGTAGAACGGAATGTGATAAATAATTAAAGCAAAGTCAAGGTGGATGAAAGAAAGAAAGATCTGAGATTATTACGCAGTGAGACTGGGCCAAAATGCGTAAACTACCAGAAGTGGGATTTCATTTGAACAGACTGAGATAATGGGAAAGTTGGTTGGGTAAATTGCACACCTTCACGCAACCAGGTAATATGGCATATATTCAGATACATTGTTAATAACTTTAATAAAAACAGTGTATGCTATCTAAGAAGGGTATGAGCGTTCAGTATATACATTTTATTGCAAATGTCTTCCCTTGCACGTGCAGGAATTGTTTTTATGTTTGAGATGTGAGATTCTTTTTGGTACCTGGGCGAGAAGATAAACTATTTGACCCTCACAACTTCTGCAGCTGAACGCTGTCTGTCAGCACGGCCTAATACTAGAACCAGGACTCTATTTTTCGAAGTTCAGAATGCTATGAATACGTCCTTGAAAAAAATACACGGTCGGCGTGTCCAATTGTCATTTATCTACTGACAGGACACAATAACGAAGCTCAATGCGCTCTTAAAATGATCTTATCTGACCGTGCTCGGCTGCGCGGGGGCTAAGTACCTTTTCTTGCATTTGATTCGCCAAAAACGCTTTAAATCGAGCATATTTTTATCCAAGGTTATCACATCATTCACGTAACGCGTGAGACGCCAATGAAATCATTAGTTTGCCATGGAAGGACAACTTTCTCTACAACCAGCATTATTCCACAATGGCTGCAGCCGAATTCATTTTCGAGGACTGTCGTTTTCTGGAGGAGCAAGCTGCCTCAATTGTTAAACTTTAGCGTGTCCCATTCATCATATCTCACCCTCAATTGTGTATGTTTGAATAATAGTTTCATCTTTGCAGGTTATTATCACAGAAGTGTTGGTCCATTGTGTGTACCCTTTGCCAGCATTCGGTTCTTCCCGCTGTTAAAAGGGTACATCTGTGTTAGCATTACTGTTGAGATAGCGTTATGGCTCTATGCATTTTGACTGCTGTGTCTTCCATTGTTTAAAAAACAAAACAAAAAAAAAAAAAAAAAAAAAAAAAAGGTAGGAAGTTGTCACATAGCAGATACTGCCATAGGGAAGTTAAGTTTAAGAGACTTCACTGTACTGGTCCCAACTTTACGAGGTGCAGGTGACCAGTTCCTGTCTTCGTTGTTTTTGCTTTCCCTAACTCAAGAGCAAAGACAGGCCCCAATTTACAGCTGGCTAGGCTGGAGCGTGGCGCTGCCATGTTTCGGACCCAGAATCTGGTAACTTTGCGCAAGTGGTACGAGCGCTAACCACACGTCTGTTTACAACGCTTGAACGATCTAACTGTCTTGTCAGCTTGAACGATCTAACTGTCTTGTCAGCTTGAACGATCTAACTGTCTTGTCAGCTTGAACGATCTAACTGTCTTGTCAGCTTGAACGATCTAACTGTCTTGTCAGCTTGAACGATCTAACTGTCTTGTCAGCTTGAACGATCTAACTGTCTTGTCAGCTTGAACGATCTAACTGTCTTGTCAGCTCGAACGATCTAACTGTCTTGTCAGCACGAACGATCTAACTGTCTTGTCAGCTTGAACGATCTAACTGTCTTGTCAGCTTGAACGATCTAACTGTCTTGTCAGCTTGAACGATGTAACTGTCTTGTCAGCTTGAACGATCTAACTGTCTTGTCAGCTTGAACGATCTAACTGTCTTGTCAGCCTGAACGATCTAACTGTCTTGTCAGCTTGAACGATCTAACTGTCTTGTCAGCTCGAACGTCAGCTTGTCAGCTCGAACGATCTAACTGTCTTGTCAGCTTGAACGATCTAACTGTCTTGTCAGCTCGAACGATCTAACTGTCTTGTCAGCTCGAACGATCTAACTGTCTTGTCAGCTTGAACGATCTAACTGTCTTGTCAGCTTGAACGATCTAACTGTCTTGTCAGCTTGAACGATCTAACTGTCTTGTCAGCTTGAACGATCTAACTGTCTTGTCAGCTCGAACGATCTAACTGTCTTGTCAGCTCGAACGATCTAACTGTCTTGTCAGCTCGAACGATCTAACTGTCTTGTCAGCTCGAACGATCTAACCGTCTGGTCAGCTCGAACGATCTAACCGTCTGGTCAGCTTGAACGATCTAACCGTCTTGTCAGCTTGAACGATCTAACCGTCTTGTCAGCTTGAACGATCTAACCGTCTTGTCAGCTTGAACGATCTAACCGTCTTGTCAGCTTGAACGATCTAACTGTCTTGTCAGCTTGAACGATCTGTCTTGGCAGCTTGAACGATCTAACTGTCTTGTCAGCTTGAACGATCTAACTGTCTTGTCAGCTTGAACGATCTGTCTTGTCGGGAGCTGCGCTAGCGTAGTGGTTAAAACACCGCTCTGGCGACCGGGTGATTCAGGATCAAACCCGGGCGACGGCATTTGAGGATTTTTCGTCGACCGGGATTTGGACTGGATTAACTCGAGACCTGGCGAAGACATTTGAAGGAATGTCGTCGACCAGGGACTGGCGGCTCCTGAGCCGACCCAGCTCTAATGGGTACCTCCGAAAACGGCGAGTATCTGCCTGAATGGCGAGTGACACTTGTCTCTGTACAAGAAAATAGGATACTCACGTAAAACTCAATGTCAGGTTAGATATTAAAAATAACCTGTGAGTTCGCCTCGAGTATTAGCGGGCGTACGAAAAAAAAAACTGTCTTGTCAGCTCGAACGATCTAACTGTCCGTTCAGCTCGAACGATCTAACTCTCTTGTCAGCTCGAACGATCTAACTGTCTCGTCAGCTCGAACGATCTAACTGTCTCGTCAGCTCGAACGATCTAACTGTCTTGTCAGCTCGAACGATCTAACTGTCTTGTCAGCTCGAACGATCTAACTGTCTTGTCAGCTCGAACGATCTAACTGTCTTGTCAGCTCGAACGATCTAACCGTCTTGTCAGCTCGAACGATCTAACCGTCTTGTCAGCTCGAACGATCTAACCGTCTTGTCAGCTTGAACGATCTAACCGTCTTGTCAGCTTGAACGATCTAACCGTCTTGTCAGCTTGAACGATCTAACCGTCTTGTCAGCTTGAACGATCTAACCGTCTTGTCAGCTTGAACGATCTAACCGTCTTGTCAGCTTGAACGATCTAACTGTCTTGTCAGCTTGAACGATCTAACCGTCTTGTCAGCTTGAACGATCTAACTGTCTTGTCAGCTTGAACGATCTAACTGTCTTGTCAGCTTGAACGATCTAACTGTCTTGTCAGCTTGAACGATCTAACTGTCTTGTCAGCTTGAACGATCTAACTGTCTTGTCAGCTTAAACGATCTAACTGTCTTGTCAGCTTGAACGATCTAACTGTCTTGTCAGCTTGAACCATCTAACTGTCTTGTCAGCTTGAACGATCTAACTGACTTGTCAGCTTTAACGATCTAACTGTCTTGTCAGCTTGAACGATCTAACTGTCTTGTCAGCTTAAACGATCTAACTGTCTTGTCAGCTTGAACGATCTAACTGTCTTGTCAGCTTGAACGATCTAACTGTCTTGTCAGCTTGAACGATCTAACTGTCTTGTCAGCTTGATTATTATGTGAGTTTTTCCTTCCACTCAGACCTCAAAGCATCGCAGGAAGATCACACTTTCATTTCTTGAGCAGTCTTGGCCGTCCGAAGAACTCCTTCATTCCAGCTACCCATCTTCTTGAGATGTTTATTGGTGTGCCACATTGTTCCCGTCTTAACACCCCCCTTCCCCCCCCCCCGATCCTTCCTTTACACGTGAACCCCCTGTATACTACATACGTTTGAAGGTACCTGTGACGATGCATTTAAAATGAAGTTTTACCTCGTTTTGGCGAGGCACGTCCCGTTCAACCCAGTCAGTTATATTAGGGCCCATGTCCAAATACAAAAGACCTTTAGGTCTGATAGTTCACAAGCTTCGGGAATTATATTTGTAAATATTTCAAGTTACAGACTTTAACGTGGCTTATCACACCATATAATTTAGTTTGTCTTCGATTGAAGCCATTCTATCAAGCATTCTCGATTCTCTGGGACAAAAAAACAAACAACCCAAAATACAAAAGAAAAGTGATTACAATAAATTAATCACTGTTTTTTCTTTGCATAAAAAACTTGATTAAATTACCTTTCTGGACCTTTTTGCGGATTGATTAAATCACCTATAGAATAGAAGCTATGAATATTTAAGACTTGTCAAGGACTTTATAATCACCCTGTATTTTCATGTGTGATTGCTAAATCAGAGACACATCTCCAATCCAACCTGCAAGTCTGGAAGGAAGAGCTGGAGAAGAGAGGGATGGTCATAAGCAGCTCTAAAACAAAATCCATGGTGATATCACGAGAAGAAAGAAAACATCAGATTAAGCTGGGAGAACAGGTCCTGGAGCAGGTCGACCACTTTAAATACCTCGGAGCTATTATCGACCGAAAGGGAGGCATCAAAGAAGAGTTGGCCACTCGAAAAGTAGCATCTGGGAGACTTTTTCAGGCCATAAATCGAGGATTCCTCAGCAAGAGAGAGGTTGGTAAGAAAACGAAGATGGCTGTATACCGCTCCACCTATGTCCCAGTCTTGACATACGGATGCGAGTCATGGGCAATGACTACAACCCATAAAAGCCAGATCCAAACCTCAGAAATGAGGTATCTGAGGAAGGTGGTTGAAGTAACAAGAAGAGACATGGTACGCAACCAGACGATACGTCAAGGCCTTAAATCCTACCCCCTGCAGACCCAAGTAGAACAGTCCCAATTAAGATGGTTTGGCCATGTCTGCAGAATGGGAGAAGATCGGATACCACGACAAGCATGGGAAACAAAGAGCCAAGGATCCAGACCCCGAGGACGACCCAGAGTCCGCTGGGAGGACACCATTAGACAATCTTTGAAGGATCGAGGACTAGAATGGAACCAGGCCAGGAGGAAGACAGCCGATAGGATAGTCTGGCGCTCTCTCTTCCAAACCTCTACCCTCACGGTAGAAGGGGAACGACTAAGTAAGTAAGTAAGTATTTTCATGTAATATTCTTTGTTGTTATTATATGTCGTTTCTTTGCTTTGTTATTTCTTTCTTGATTAAATTTGCTGATTTCAAATTATTATCTTTCCACGTTTCTGCTTTTCTCTTCTTATTTTCTCATAAGGTGTCGTGAAACATTCTAAATCCACAAAACTAAATTAAAAAGAAAATGTAAAGCCTAACGAATTAATTCAATAAAAGGAAAGAAGAATGGTGAAAGACCAGTGCTTTCTCAATGGCATACGCCAGCGTGTATACCGCCGTAATGGCTGAACAAGAAAAACCCCTTTTATGCTTCGTCTGCATAATTGTAACGCTTTCACGTTTACTGGTAAAGCCTACTGCATCAACTACACGCGTTTCAAAAAAAAAAATAAATAAATAAAACGTGTGCTGTATTTCTTAGAAAACCTTGAGATACGCACACTGCTTAATGACCTAGATAAAATACTAGCATTAATGTCATTATATACACTGCGTAATGAAAAGACAGACGGGCTTCGAAGTGAGAGACGGAGGGACGCATGCAATACTACCACCGTCTCGCGATATAAAATTAATGCCACCCCACGCGAAAGGCATGAAGCACTAACTTTTTCAAATAAACAGTGACAAAAAACACTACCAATACACGGTTAGGTTTTGAAAACATGTTTAATGCTTATTAGGAAACATGACACAATACTGTTTTACGTCTGAAATCCTGACTTTATACTGACAGAACAGTCGAAAAGGCAGGACAGGTGGCGGTTCTAAATCGATAAAAACATAAAAAAACAAATACACGACTATCCTAGAATACATATTTTGAATGGAGCCATTTAGCCCCATTAAATTTATATATTTGGGTGCCTTAGGACTTGCTGACAAAGAATATGTTAAGTGTTATGCACATAGTCTAGTAATTAACAAATTATAGCCAAACTATTATAAGGGTGTTGTCTGACAGCACCAGATCATATTTGCTCATGTTTGGATACTGCGTTAGGGGAATGAGGCCACTACGTTAAATCCGATTTGATTGGTTAGAATTATATGTAAGGCGAAACATGATTAGTCGACTGCAAATACTATTTTTGGTTGTTAAGGGAAACGTAGGAAGGGTAAATTTTTTCAAATGCTTTTGTAAACATGGTCTTATTGGCTAGACCAGTTGATATAGTCAATTAGGAGCGTCTGTTCAGTGCCACTTTTTGAAATTAAACTGTGTAGAAGCAAGTGCGTTGAGATCCAGTTCATATTTTTCTAATGAAAGCCTGGGACAGAGGCAGATCGGAATTGTGCCATAACTCATCGCCAGTCAACGTATTTGTTTAATATTTCCTTGAACTGTGGTAAGCTAGACATATTTGATCTCTTTTAGATGAAAATTGAATGTGAATTGATAATTTATGTCTGTATGTGTGTGGTTTAGTAACAAACATGAGGCAAAGTCTAGATATTGCTCCAACCTGAACAAAACTTGTCGGAGAGGAGTATAACGGCATGGGATTGCCAAATAGTACTATGACACCTATCTTATTGAATAGAAGGAAATAATGCTGGAATTGCAGAGGCGTTGTAACCATTAGGGAGAGGAATACTGGTGTATACTGTTACATGAGAAGCTAGCAGTTGGCTTACAGCGCTGAACTCGGTGTTTGTTATGTATTGTGCTTCAGTGTGGAAATAGATTATAAATTAGTTCTGAAGTAGGAGGTACAACCTTCTTGTTTCAGGGACCGTGGTACTAACGTATTGAAGCAGCACCTGGTCTGAGTTTTGCTGAACCCAGAGGCTGGTAGCATACTCCTTGGTCAAGATAGCGACCAGTATTGTTTCTCAAGGAAACGGTGAAGCAAGCGAGCAGTGGAGACTGTTTCCTGCCGCCCACACAGAAGTTAAGAGTTCGTGGCCAGAGCAGCTCAATCTTGTGTATACCCCCCCCCCCCCCTCTAAAAGTGACTTTACCTTAAATCAAGAGGGACATTTATTTGTTTCAAATCAAAAGAAACTGTGAACCTTACCAATATTATTTCCACCAGAAACAAACACTTGAAGTCATGATGACAAAAAACAACTTAGCTTGAAAAGCCAGTATTACCTCATAGTCCTACATCACAACTTACACACATATTGCAATAATAATATATGACAATACAAAGATCCTATCTATAAATTGTGTACATACAAATTGTGATTTCATTTGATTGTGATTCCTGGTTCACTTTGTAGTTGAATCAGGATATCTATTATTGAAAGGAATTAATACATATTTTTAAAACTTATCCTTGACTTATTAAGATAGTTTTATAGAGTGTTATATGTATGTGAGTGTCGCAGTGTTGTAAAGTGTTGTGGATTAAATTAAATTGTTTATCTGTCTGTTGGTTGTTGTGAACATACACTTCAGCATTATCATAACCCTAGACATTCAACGTAGTCATTACACTATTCCAGAATAAGCCTGACTGAGGTCTAAATGTGGTAGCAAGTAAGGTTATCTGTAATACACCACACTTATTAGATACAGATACCTTCACAGCTGATCTCAGTCAGTACACTAAGTCCCCTATAAATATTTATAACATCCCACTTTACCACATAAGGCGATCTATATTTGTCATGGTTTGTGCACATTGAAACAGACAGTAAGGTCATTTATATTTGGACATGCGCCCTAATATATCCGACGGACCGTGTGTCTAAATTGAACGGAGCGCCTCGTCAAACGAGGAAATTTTTTTTTTTAAATCATGATTTTTTCCCCGTGTTTTTTACTGTGGCTGACGAAGTGCAACCCCGAAACGTCCAGTATTTCTAGTTTATTATTTCATATCCAATAACTCCAATACTTATTTTCTTATCTACATTTCGTGCTCAAGATCACTAATGCGGAACTGAAGACAAGAACCAGACAACAGCCAGTGGAACTGAAGACGAAGAACCAGCCAACTGCCAGTGGAACTGGAGATAACATCCAGACTTCCAGTGGAACTGGAGATAACAACCAGACAACTGCCAGAGGAACTGAAGACAAGAACCAGACAACTGTAAGTGGAACTGAAGACAAGAACCAGACAACTGTCACCAGCAACTGAAGACAAGAATCAGACATTTGCCAGTGGAACAAGAGAAGAGAACAACACGCTTACAATGGATATGTCACACATTGAGGAAACCTTTTAATAGCAATACAAGGCTGAAGGCAGTACTTGTTTAAGAATTACCAGGGTAACAGAGGTACGGGGTTATCACAAATATACAAGCAGAAATAAACTGGAAACAGAAACGAAAAGGATTAGGATACCAATTTTCCCATCTTCCTACTATTTGTACTTAAGATCACTAATGTGGAACTGAAGACAAGAACCAGTCAACTTCCAGTGGAACTGAAGACAAAGAACCAGACAACTTCCAGTGGAATTGAAGACGAAGAACCAGACAACTTCCAGTGGAATTGAAGACGAAGAACCAGACAACTTCCAGTGGAATTGAAGACGAAGAACCAGACAACTTCCAGTGGAATTGAAGACGAAGAACCAGACAACTTCCAGTGGAATTGAAGACGAAGAACCAGACAACTTTCAGTGGAATTGAAGACGAAGAACCAGACAACTTCCAGTGGAATTGTTTT
Organism: Oreohelix idahoensis; assembly: GCA_024509875.1. Lineage (NCBI taxonomy): Eukaryota > Metazoa > Mollusca > Gastropoda > Stylommatophora > Oreohelicidae > Oreohelix > Oreohelix idahoensis. The sequence goes on from JAMPIV010021407.1 coordinate 172,711, forward strand.
TATTATTTTTTATGTTTTATTTTAAAATAAAATTTTGCCTCGTTTTGGCGAGGCGCGTCCCGTTCAACCTAGTCGGTTATATTAGGGCGCATGTCCAAATATAAAAGACCTTCAGGTCTTGAAAAATTACCTTTTTAACTTCCAGTGGAACTGCCCTTCTAGGAAAGCTAAGAGTGACTTCTCTTGAAACTCATTAACGATGTATCTGAATATACGTCATATTGTCTGATTACGTAAAGATAGGCAATTTCCTCGACGTCAACATTCCCCATTATCTCAATCTGTTAAAATTAAATCCCACTTCTCGTAGTTTACGCATGTTGTCTTATTCTCACTGCGTAATCATCTCAGATAGTTCTTTTTTTTTTTTAATGATGAGAATAACACTGGCAATGGATATAGCACGTACTGAGGAAACCTTTTAATAGCAATACAAGGCAGTATTTGTTCTAGAATCGCCACGGTAGAAGAGGTACGGAAAAGTACAAGAAGAAGAAAACTGGTGATATAAATGAAAGAAATAAAGAAGACATGGAGAGACCTTGAGGGGATGGCACTGGACAAGTGACACTTGCATGCGATTGTTGATGACCTGTGCTCTGTGGGGAGTTGAGGAGTTATGAATAAATTAAATGCACTCATGTTCTACTTTTATCTAATATACTGTATGGAGGCTCTGATGATCTAGTTTTCATTACAATATACTTATTCTTAATATTATATTCTTAATAACTTATATTCTAAATTTTATGATCAGGTACTGTTAGTGTATGCTGTTATACTTCCTTGTAATGTTGCACTGCCCTTAAATTAATACGAGGGGCGTTCAGAAAGTAATGCACCACATCGTTTTTCTCAGGAGCTGTTTATTTAAAAAGCATGAAATTTATACACAATATACATGGATATGTCATGTAAACATCGGTATTATTCAACATAATCCCCATCAACTTGTACGGCTTTATGCCAGCGCGAAACAACTGCATGTATTCCTAGCCCGTACCAGATTTTGTCTTGATCATGTAGTCATTTCTTCGCTGCATGAATCACTCCTTCATCATCTTCAAACCTTGTCCCACGGAGTGCATCTTTAAGTGGACCAAATAGATGAAAATCAGAGGGTGCCAAATCGGGACTATAGGGTGGATGGGGTAGTACAGTCCAACCCAATTTGGTGATTGCTTCCCGTGTTAGCCAGACTAGTGTGAGGTCGCGCATTGTCGTGAAGGAGAAGCAGGTCTGCTGGATTCTTGTGCGGCCGAACTCTGCGAAAACGTTGATTGAGTTTTTTTCAATGTCTTAATGTAAGCTTGCGAATTGATTGTCTCTCCTCTTGGCATAACGTCCACAAGAATCACACCTTCAATGTCCCAAAAGACAGTGATCATGACCTTTCCAGCTGAAGGAATTGTCTTGAATTTCTTTCTTCTTGGTGATTGCGGATGATGCCACTCCATTGACTGTCTTTTTGTCTCAGGTTCAAAATGATGTGCCCAGGTTTCGTCACCTGTAACGATCTTAGCCAAAATGTTCTCTCCATCAGCATTGAAACGCTCCAACAATTCAGAAGAAATTGCTTTCCTTTGCAATCGGTGGTCATTTGTGAGACTTCGAGGAACCCATCTTGCGCAAACCTTAGAAAATCCGAGAGTTTTTATAACTGCATTTGCACTACCAATACTGACTGACAGCTGTAAGGCCAATTGTTGAGTAGTGATTCGCCTATCAGTAAGAATAATGCCCTCAGCGCATTTCAACATTTCTGCGTTGGTGGCTGTGGCAGGACGTCCACAGCGCGGCCGATCAAGCAGCTCCGTATCTCCAATTCCTGATTCTTTGATTCTCTGAACCCAGCGACTGACTGTACTCCTGTCGACTGCAAAACTTCTATACACATCACATAGACGCTTGTGAATATTCACAACAGTTTCCTTCTCTGCAACGAGAAATTATATCACAATTCGCTGTTTATAACGCAAGTTGCAAACACGCTCCATTTCAACGGTTTAGGCAGCCGTATTATTTGGCCGGTTGCAGTGCAATTTGGTGCACACGATTGGCACATGCCATATTTGAAGTGTGCAAAATTTCATGCTTCTATCTTTATTATTAGCTGAGAAAAACGATGTGGTGCATTACTTTCTGAACGCCCCTCGTACTTTCAGTACGCTGGAGAATGTTGAGTAACAGTAATAAAAGATGAGCAAGAGGATGGAAGAATGCAAGAGGGGACTGTGTCCAATTTTCAACCCTTGGCAAATTAATTGCTTTCATATATGTCTATCTAACTATCGATCTTCTCTGATTCTGGTCTTGAGTTTGGGATGCAGAGACAGCGAGGAAAGTAACTGTTTACCCACCTCATCTTGATGAACCTAAAAAAAAAAAAAAAAAGTCCCTGAGTCATTCAGTTGAACACCGTATGAACATTTTACAAGTTCTTATAACATACCTCTGAATATGTCTCAAATCACTAATTTACAGTACGAAGAATTCGATTCTTATGTCTTGTTGTTATTGTTTTTTGTTGTTGTTGTTTTTTTTTTTTTTTAATTTTATTTTATTTATTTATTTATTTATTTATTTATTTATTTATTTTTTCAAATTCATTATTATTATTTATTTTTTATTTTTTATTTATTTATTTTTTTTATTTTATTTTAAAAACACTTTAATTATGATGATTATTGCAAATGTAATATTACTTTTATAATGATAAATGCCTTAATAATGCTTAAAGTAAATGTGAGGATGAAAGGATATTAGTATACATGATGAGAGAGAGAGGAAGGGCAGAATGTCAGACGGGCCTGTGTGCACAATTCTTAACCCTTTGAAAATAAAGTTCGTTCGTTCGTTCATTCTGCAAAATCTGGCAAAGTCTGATAACAGCAGCATAAACCAATCCTCACAATTAAACTACTGACATCCGGGGAACGCAACCAACAGTTTAAAAAAAAAAACTAAATCATTAAATCATCAGCCACTTGGCGGCCATGTTGTTGGCGCTGTTCGGTGGGGTACTCACTCGCCCAGGATTGATAAGACGAAAAGCGCTGCTGAAATCTTATGTCAACAAAAGACAGAGCGACCTGCGGGCAGCCAATCAGAGCGCGGGAAGTGGCCATCTCCTGGCGACAGATGGAGCGCTCACTATGTCACCAGATCTGCTTGATCTTACTGTACACACGCCCTATTCAGCCACCCAGGCAAAAGATTCCCCATCTCCGGGCCACGCGCCGCTATATCTGGACATAGCACCAGAAGTTGATCTACAAAGTGCTATTGTGGCCTAAAAGACTCAAAACACAGAGAACTGTGTACAATAAATTTGTTTTGGCTTGCCGAACAGGAAAAACACTGAACCAAAAAGAGTTGCATGAAATTTGTTTTGGAATTAACTGTCGCCTGTTCTAGAAAAACCGCTTGATAACTAAAGTTCGCATTTGGCGTCTCTCAAAACCGCTGTTCCAGTTTGGTCTGTCAGATAGACTGACTGTTATTTACCAGGTATCAATTCATCTTAAATCAGCTTGTTATTATCATACAATTCTGGGTTTTTATCCCTCCTGTGAGAAGAGTCCCCTTTTCGCTTTGTAGGGAACATAACATAAGACACATCGCTAGGTCTTACCTTCATCCTTTCGAGTGGTCATTTTGTCCACACCGGAAACTGTGACAGCGACTTCGGCTACTTCCAGTTTCGGCTCGTATAAGTTTTATTCATATTTTTTTGGTACTATTAGAACTCATTTTCTTCTTCTTTTTTTTCTGTTGTTGTTGACAAAGGTTTTGTTTGTTTTTGAGTATCAGATGGTTGTAGACGAAGTGACCTACGATTCGTTGCCTTGTAATCAAAGTCAAAAACTAGAAAAGTGGAGCACCTTCTGCACTCACATCAAGATTATTGAATTAGTGGCACCTGGCCTTGCGCCCCTGGGGGTATCTGAGGAGACACAGAAAGACTGCATGTGCTGCTCCCTCAGACATGTCGTGAAAAGCAACCTCATTATGTACAGAAACTACCACTGTAAGAGTTTGGGCATTGGCGTACCTTTCCTCATGGAGGTTATCTGCAGTGGCGTGTCCATGCTCCTTAAGGAGGGTAAACAGAGCATTCCTGTAGACCAGGGGTCGGCAACCAGTCGATCCTGATCTACCGGTAGTTGACAGTGGGTGATTTGGTCCATCTTTAGGTGACTGGGAAGTGGAAAAAATAAATACTTTTAAAACTAGGGGACATTTGAGACTAAACCTCTCACGCCAGCATTTAAAATCGCGGTGTGCCAGGTATTCAATGTATTTTCTCTTGAATTCCAAATGAAATCTCTCGAGCTGGTTACTAAAATAAATTCGAGAACTGCATGAGATAGGAACGCCATTTTTTCTGGGTAAGGTTCATCATCCCCTCATCCTCCTTTTTGCACACACACGCGCGAACACACACACACACACACACACACACACACACACACACACACACACACACACACACACACACACACACACACACACACACACACATATATATATATATATATATATATATATATATATATATATATATATATATATATATATATATATATATATATATATATATATATATATATATACAGGGTGATCGAGAAGTCGCTTCGCAGTGGGTTCAGTGCTTTAATAATATGAATATAACACGTTATGATACAGTACAACAGTATTAGTTTAATTGACTTTAATTAGATTTACTTTACAGCAAGTGTTGAAGTGTCTTCCGTTTTTCTCTAGACACAAAGCAACTCTTCTTGACTTGTTTTCAAAAACGTCAATGAGGGCATCTGGCGGGATGGACTGACTGTAGACAGTTATGTCAGCCTTCAGTTCTGGTATTGTTTTTGGGCAACCTTTGTACACACATCCTTTAGCAGCGCACCAGAAGAAGTAATTGGGCGGAGTGAGATCTGGTGACCGTGCTGGCCAAAGTCCCTTTGAAATTATGCGATCCGCAAAGAAGTCCTTCAGTAATTCTAGGGTACCGTGTGCAGTATGTGCAGTTGCACCATCTTGTTGGAAGTAGCCATTCAGTATGTCGTTTTCGTCAAGCTGGGCAATGAATGGGTACACAATTTGCGAACAGTACCGTTCAGAGTTAAGTGTGTCCTCAAAAAATAAGGGACCCACAATTCTTCTTCTTGAAATTGCTATCCAAACACCGATTTTCTGGTCATGCAATGGTGCCTCGTGAAAGGAATGTGAGTTGGCTGTGGACTACAAGCGAGTGTTTTGGGAGTTTATGTAGCCAGATAAGTGAAACCACGCTTCATCTGTATAAAATGTGTGATCCAGAACTTCAATACAATTATCCTGTATGAACTTCTGATACCACTGACAATAACGTATCCTGTTATCGTGATCCGCAGGTTTAAGTTCCTGAACAGCGCACACTTTGTAAGGAAAGAAATTCAGTTTCCGCCGAACTGCTTTTTGTGTAGATCCGTAGCTTACATCTGTCTCCTGCGCCAATTTTCGCAATGAGTTTGATGGACTTGCCATAATTTTATCAGAAATATCCAACAATTTCTCCTCAGACAAAACGGTTGGCCGTCCACTTCGAGGACCATCTGCCACCGAACCAGTCCATCGAAATTTGGCGATGAGATCTCGGACAGTGTAGCGGTGAGGAACTGTGGCATTTGGAAACTTCTCGGCGAATTTGTGTTTGACATCTTCTGTGTACCTATCACCGGCATGAAAAACATACTCCACGAGAAAAAGAAAAATGCGCTCCTCGACGGTTAGCATACTGACGCAGTCAGTGACACACGAGGCACTACAGTGCTAATGTCCTTCACCCGTGAGAAATACTGCGCATGCATTTTGATGCGTGTGAGGTGTGTCCGGCAGAATCACTACCAATAACAAATGTCAATATTTCTTATACTAATAATAGCAGACCGACCGGATTTTGATTTTCTGTTAGGCAAACTCATTAAGTTTCAGTAGCAACTCACCAAGTTTCAGTAGATCTCCACCAAGTTTCAGTAGATCTCCACATGAGCACCTTTAGTAGCTCGAAGAATGCCAAGACGGTATTCTATCTCTCTCCACGTGTTTTGCAGCATCTGAGGTGTGACGGATGCACAAGCGTCAATTATTCGCTGCCGAAGATTATCCAGTCCCTGCTCCTCGAGGAGCATAAACCTTAAATAAATTCAGGTCAAGTTGTCCTGTCCTGTGCCATCTGTTCAATGACATCTCATATTTTCTTTATCATTTTTCTACCTGTTCCCAGTTTTCTTCTCCGTGTGTTCTTATCATGCATTTTCCGACTCCTTAAATTTTAGAAGTCCTATTCCGACTACCCACTTTCCCTCCGACTTTCTAATCCGATTACAGTTGTTACTTGTCAAATTGCATAAAATTTGGAGTCGGTGGTATGTGGTTGTCTCCCCTGCTCTGCAGCGGTGGGCCAATAATGTCTAGAGTATACAAATGCAGGTCTTCAAAGGTATCAACCTTCGCTCAAGATTACTCTTGGCAGAGATACAAATAGAATAATGATGCTTCTATTTCAGGGACCCTCGCAGGAATTTTAAGAAATCAAGCAGAACAACTGAGATCATCATGATTTGGTATTGGTGTTGGGTTCCGTCACTGTTGGTTCCCAATGGTGTCGTTGACTGTTCCGTCAATCGTCAAATTCTGTGGCGGTACCACGTCCCTGACCGTAATGCTGGGGGTAACCACTTCAATTGTCAAGACAAGCGTCTTCAAGATCCGTCTGATGTAGGCGACAAGCGTAGACTTCTGGCAACTTAAACCACAGACTTGTACTACAAACTTGTACCACAAACTGAGAGAAAACAAATGCCTCTTCTAAGTATAAGATCTCCTGACATGAGAACCAGGCACCCTTCGCTTCCATTCCACCACTTCATCTTCCTCAGAAACTTTACCCTCCAAGAGCATTAATGTTAAGCCCAGTGATTCGGATAAAAGTGCATTTGGACACCGGAAAACGACAGTTAAACATGTTTTAATATACACATAAACGTATTAAAATGTTAATATAATAAATATGTACACCAGAGTATCATCATCATCATATACTCCCTGCTGACATGTGAACATTCTCATGTAAATCGCCTCGTACGAGACGCCTGAGGGAGTAGTAGTCCTATTCTGTCTTTGTCTTCTGATAGACCTCAGGTTGTCATGGGATTGCCTCTCCTGCTCTGCAGTGATGGTCCAACAATGGCCAATATTTAGAGTATACAATGAGGGTATTTAAAGCATCTACATTCGCTAAAGATTACTTTTAACAGAGTTATAATTGGAAAGAGGGTGCTTCTATTTGAGCGAATCTTCATAGGATTTTTCAGAAACCAAGCACAACGCTGAATTTATATAAGCTGTCGTGAACTTTGTATCTGCCCGCCCCTTCTATGAAGAGAAAATTTATTAGATCGTTTCTGAGCCCCCAACTGAATTATTCAGTAAAATATTACTTTATTAGCTCTGTTGTATTATATATTTGAGATAACTGGTTCATACGTGTGCACTTTTCTCTGCAATGATTAAATCAACTATTAATTTGTAAAGGCATATAACAAATTTAATAATCAATTATTGTTTAACACGAGTAAATATATGTGAAGTTGGTGAGTTTAAAAATGAGGAAGTTTTCTTCACAGAAAAATGGTTAAGGTGGTTTGATGTAGTGATGAGAATTATTTTTGCTTTGGCCTGGTTAAAATAACTTAACTGGCCATATGTTGACATGGTTTGCTGACTGCACCGTCAATTATCGACTTCTGTGGTGAGGACACGTCCTAGGCGTAGTTGCATGGGTAACCGCTCCGAACGTCAAGGCAAAGATCTTCACAACCCGTCAAAGGCAGACATCTAACGTAGACCACAAGCTCTTGATCCACGGACTTGTATCAAGCTGGTACCACACACTGGTATCTCCAACTTGTACTACAAACTTTGAGAAGAAACAAATGTCTCTGCTAAGTATATGTTTCCTGACACTACTCAGGCGCCTTCTCGTTGTCAGTTCCCACAGTAGTTTTACCCTCCCTAAGCATCAGTGATAAACAAAGTGGATGGGATGAAAAAAATCATCGTTAATTCAGTTAATCTGATGAAACAAATGTGGCGGGAGAGCGAAAAACGATCTTTGCCTGAATTATACATGTTTAAATATACATAACTTACTAAAATGTTTATATAATAAATATGTACACCATTATGTCATCATCATCCGCTCTTTGCTCCACTTGTAGCCTGGGGCTACCTCTGCTTGTGGTTCCTTGTGAGAGAACCTGCATGAAGCAGTCACTAGCGCTTGCTGTGGTGGTTCATGACTATCATTTTCATATGCAGAAATTGCAGCCTCTTTTGAACCTTTACAATGACCAGCAAATTAAACATGTCAAATGTAAAATATAAAATGAGAAGATGTACAACTCACCCTGTATCGGGTTATAATTTACAGACGTTTGGCACAGTAAGACTTCCGAATGATGTCGGGACATTGGTTATATGAAGCTGTCTTATGGGCAGTCAGGGTATTAATATTATTTCTAATCCCACAATTATCCTGTATATATGTTTCCAGGATTTTGTGGTTTCCAGTGTTATAAAGTCAAGCTTTCTTTCTGGTTAATTTCAGAACCTCACTACTTGGTCCGGTCCTTTATGTTGGAATCCTGTTTTTCTTCTGTTCTGGCGTTTCTAAAACTGTGTCTTGACTCAATGGAACACAGTGCCGATTTCTGAAAATGTGCTACATTATAACGGACATTTCGCACATGTTGTCCGTTTCCTACGGGGTGAAAGTCGCCAATCAGACGTAGTCTAGTTTTAATCTATTTTGTCTAGACCAAGCAGATTTGAATGTTTGAATGTAGTATATATATTTTCCCTTCACTTCTCATGAAATTCCGCATGACATAGGTAATTTCAAAATCTTCCCGTATAATGCTACCCGGAGGTTTTATGAGTCTTGTTCGTAACTCATAATAACACCTCAGTTTAATTTGTTATTAGCAATGCTAACAAACATGAGTCCACCCCCGCTGCTCATGCATAAAATTCCTGCCCCACCTGAGCGGGTACGTTCACGCTTGTATTTGTTTTACACAGGTAAGGCAGATTAATATGTCTGGATACAGATGGGGTTGTTAAAGGTATCTCCATCCTGGATAGATCATGCAAAATAACAACACATAACCTGAGTCATTGATTGATTGCGAGGAAACCCGCACGAAGCAGCAGTCACCAGCTCTTGCAGTGGTGATTCATTAACCTATTTTTTTATATACTGATGTTGCCAGCTTCTTATGAACCTGTACATCCACAAGCAATTTATACGTGTTAAATTCAAACAAATAAAATGATAAAATGTTCCAATTACAACTGACCCCGATTATTGGGAATGAAGTTACAGAATCCTTGCGCAGGGAAACTTCCGAATAGTGTCGAACCGCTGGTTTTAAGAGGCCTTTTTACAGGTGGTTGGGGTATTACTTTAATTATAATCCCACTGTTAGTCTGAATGTAGGTTCATATGACTCATGGTTTCCAGCACTATAGTCGATTTTTCTTTCTGTCTAATATCACAAGATCCTCTAATACTTGCGCTTGTCCTTATATTGGAATCCTGTTTCTATTCGTAATCCTGGCTGTCTGAAAATGTCTTCTTCTTGACGAGATGGAAATGCAGTGAATTAATCTTAAGATGTAAATTATAAGCGACATTTTCGCTCACACACCTATGTGGTTTCGCTGGAAGATGCTCCAATCCGATCTGGTTTATATTAGCAATTCTATGCCAATCTATCACATTAGAGATATTCGCCGAAATATATTTAGTTGGTTACGCTGTAGAGTGGCAACAGCGTAGAATAGAAAACCCGTTTGGCAAGTCGGGCCAGAACGGAAGAGGATGTAGATTTTTTGGCGCGATTCAGTCTAGGAGATGTCAGCGGTCCTGTACGGACGCTTGTTCCCTTTGTCAGCGGTTTTGCTGGGATTACATGAATGCCATTCTTGTTCATTGCTTGCAGATTGTTTCAGGTGTTCAGGATTATTGTTGGATTACTAGAAGGGTGATGTGATTTCTGGTGTTTCTTTCCTGGATATTATTTACGGTAGAATCTTGCAATTATGTATTGCCTTGTTTCAGTATTGGACGTCGCCTGTGAGCGATGGTCATTCTGTATTCGCTGGTTAGATTATGTCGGTGACTGTTTTGCTATTATGTTGAGCTGGTGATTTTGGCAAGTAGTTTGGCATTTTCATTACATTGTGTATTGCATTTCATGTGTATTGTTAGCCGTGTGTGGCTCATATGTGTACACCGTACTTATTAAAGGGTTATTACCTGATTTAGGTGTTATTGGATTATTCATGTCAGCTACTGTGTACTGTGGTCATACCTTTGAGACAGCGAGCGAAGTGTATAGTGTGAGTGTACCTTTAATCCATAGTACCAGTAGAGGGGTTTGTTCACACAGCACAAGTAGCCCGGTGTGCTCTGTGTGTGTGCTGTGTACCATTAGATACATATAACCTATTCTGATATCTGGGGGCTCGTCGTGTTTAGGCGTGGAGCCTGTATGATTTAATAGTTTAATTCCCAGCTAGCTGGCAGTATTGTTTCATTTTATTTAGTGCTTGGTGGAAGAGATAGCTTCCAGCACCTCATTGTTGAGTGTGGTTTTCGTGGAGTCTTTGGTGTTATAGTGTGTTGGTGTGTTCAAGGGAGGAAGGGCGGCGAGTTTAATCCAGTCTTGGCCTCTCTTGGGGAAAAGATTGGATTAGACCGATTCTTTTAGGGTGTGGCGGTGTTTGTTTTGTGGTGGAGTCTGGCAGAGGGGATTTCCTGCGACTGCCCTGCTTAACATTCCAAGCCCTGTTGGTATTAGCTGTGTTTGTGGTGTGTGTATTTATAGTGTCGTGTACATTATTAATTCTTTTGTGGTGTTTAAGTGGTGTTTTCTCTTGTCTCATCTTACTATCTTGTAAATACGTTTACATATATCCCTTGTTTTCGTTCGTGCTCAGCCACGCGTTGTAGATATTAAACTTCCTCTTCTCTTCGTGTTCTATCATCTATTTCCTCGTGACTGGAATTTTGTTTTCGTAATGTGATGTATGCGTTTCTTTCATCTGGGTTGTGCTCATTTTGCCATAGGTAGTACTTGCATAACAGAGACTATAGAGTTTAGTAATAAGTGAAGTGTTATTTGAATATAGCACCAGTGTTGGTGCCAGTAACAGATTTTGAAGCAATACCTATTGTCAACTAAGTTGATATACTGGTGTCAAGGTATCAGGAAGTTGTTATTATACAACTAGTGACTATTGTAAGTTTGTTGAGGATATCTTAGAGATTAAGTGGTCAGTTAGACCAAATTTTCACAGTGATGAGAAAGTAGCCAAGTGGCAAAGTAAAACTTTATACTAGAAGAGGCAAAGATTGATGTTGTGTACACATTGAGAGGTTAGGTAATATTTACTTACACGCATATATATATATATATATATATATATATATATATATATATATATATATATATATATATATATATATATATATATATATATATATATATATATATATTGAGAAGTGATATCAAGAGTTACTATTATTACTGCATATTTTGTAACCAAAGAATTTTCTGGTGATATTAAGAGAAATATATACGACTGAATAGTGGTATAGAAATTTATAGGAAGAGATAAGAGTGAGTAATCTGAGTGTACACCATGGACCTACAGACTTTCATTCAGATTGGTAAAGAATGTGGGTACACCCAGAAAGAACTCATGTATTTTGCTGAAGCAAAATTTTACACAGCGGAGAATCAAAAAGCTTTGAAAGAGAAGGAAAAGAAGGAGAGGATTGAGAAACAGAATGCTCCAGGAGATGCTCGAGATAAAGAGCTAGAGATAAAAAGAAAAGAATTTGAATTACAAGAAAGAAAGAAGAAAGTGAGTGGAAACAGAGAGAATTCGAGTTGCAGGGAAGGAAGATGAGAGAAGATAAAGAGTTACAGTTGGAGAAGGAGAGAATGAGAATAGCTCTGGAAGAGAAAATGATGGAGAAGGAAATACAATTGAAGAAGTTAGAAGTGGGTGCGAGTGGTCAGAACTCAACTTCTGGTGGGGCTCATCGTCCTTTTAGGCTGCGTCTACCAAATTTCAATGATAAAATTGATAGTTTAGATTTCTTCCTGGAACGATTTGAGGCCAAATGTGTGGCCTATAAGGCTGATAGGGATCAGTGGCCATCTCTTTTATCGACACTGCTAGTGGGGCCCGCGATGGAGACTTTTTATAGCCTCCCTGTAGAGGAAAGGACCCATTATGACAGAGTGAAGGAGAGATTGCTCCGGAAGTTCCGTCTGACTGCTGACGGCTACCGGACGCGTTTTAAAAACGCGATGCCTAGTGCAGACCAAGACTTCAAGGATTTTATCTCGAAGATCAAACTTTTGCTTAATAGATGGATCGAAATGGAGGGGATAACAAAGGACTTTAATGGCTTGCTAGATTTGGTGCTACGGGACAAAGTTTTGTCCTCGTGTTCCAGTGAGTTGGTGGCGTTTTTCCAGGAACGTCAACCAAAGGACATTGAGTCCATGGCTCAAATTGGGGCACCATTATGTCCTGGCCCATCCGGGCAAACCTATTCAGAAGTCGGGTCTGTCAGACGCGTTAGTTGCCGTGGTCGGCAAAGTGCAGCGCCAACCATGGGAACGCCGAGTAGGTAGCGCCGACAGGTCCATGAGGTCAAGATTTGATAGGTCACCCCGCCCATATCAATCAGGTAGAGACAGTTACAGAAACTTTAGACCACAGCGACATTTTCAGCCCAGATGGTATAGTAGACAATCCGGTAGCGATAGTGATGGGGAGAATTTCCAAGGACGGAAACAGGTTCGTTTCCAAGATTCGAAAGATAAGGGCAAATCATTTTATAAAGGTAAAGGGTCCAAACATAGAAGTGGATCGTCAGATGGTCGGAGTTTGGACTCCGATACGAGTTCTTCACCGAACCATAGTCCTAACAAGGACAGGAAAGATATTATTTGCCACGCGAGTGGGGCCACAGGTCATATTGCTAGGTGGTGTAAGGCTGAGCCGGAGAAGTCTAATGTATCATGTGTGCTAGACACTATTAATAATGAAGACTGTGAGGGGTGCAGACAGTTGTTTGAACCAGATGGGAAACCAGTGTTGATTTGCGGGCACACTTTGCACTGTCTGTCTTCCCTGGATGAAGGCGGAAAACTCGAGCTTTGTACAGGGTCGGTGCAGTCGAGGCAGGTGTCCGTGCTTAGGGACACGGGGTGTACCACCATAGGGGTACGTCGCTCCTGCATCGAGGAGTCTTGTCTGACAGGTAAGACAGTGAGGTGCAGCACCTTTGGGGGTAATGTAAAATATTACCCCATAGCCATTGTGGACATAGACACCCCCTTCTTGGCAGGAAGGGTGCATGCGTGTGTCCTTAACAAATCAGTGGCAGACCTAATCATCGGTAACGTGCAAGGTGTTCAAAATTGTACACCGGAAGAGATTTATGAATGGGAGAATAATAGGACTGTAGTAGCTAATATGGTGCTAAATAGGGCGCAGGTAAGATTGCAGGAAGAGTGTGATAATCCCAATGATTCTCGTGTCCCATCGACAGCAGATGAGGTTTTAAGCATGAGAGACGTTTCGGTCGGTGATTTCGCAGAGGGGCAGAAAACAGACAGGACGCTATTGAGACTGTCGGAGTTAGCGAAAACAAGAGAAGCGAAACAGACCAAAACATCACGGTACTGGTTTGAGTATAAGGACCAGATCTTGACTCGGTGCTTTGAGAGACAACAGCAACTCATACGTCAGGTGGTGGTGCCAAGCCAGTGGAGAGCGAAGGTGCTGGAGTTGGCACATGACTCTCCTTTGGCTGGTCACATGGGAGTAGCTAGGACTCGATACAGAGTTCTCTCCCAATTTTATTGGCCAGCATTGAATAAAGACATCAAGGCATATTGTAAGTCTTGTGTTGTTGGTCAACAGATGTCTCACAAGGGCCGGTCGCCAAAGGTTGGACAATAGACTTGGCACTGCGCCTATTTCAGAAGGTCGCGGTTGATGTTATAGGCCCGTTGTCCGTGACGTCCGACAGAGGATTTCGTTTCATCTTAACCATGGTGGACTTGTGTACTAGGTGGCTAGAGGCAGTGCCTATGCGATCTATTACCTCACAGGCAGTAGCGGAAGCACTTCAGCTGTTATACAGCCGTTTCGGTTTCCCAGAGTGCATACTCTCTGATAGGGGAACTCAATTTATTTCGCAAGAAATGTCGGAGGTAACTAGATTACTGGGGATTTCCCACTCTTTCACCTCTCCCTACCATCCGCAGGCGAACGGGGTTTGCGAACGCCTAAACGGCGCATTAAAACATATGTTACCTAAGGTGACTGCCGAATTCCCTCAAGAATGGGATAGATACCTTCCAGCTGTATTGTTTGCATACAGGGAAGCCCCGCACCAGAGTACGGGCTTCTCGCCATTCGAGTTGCTGTATGGTGCAAATCCTAGGGGGTCCAATGCACGTACTTAAGGACTGGCTGGTAGGAAAACATGTAGACGGATCGGTAGTGTCCGCGTATGATTATGTCGTACATCTACGCGAGAGGATAATTAGGTTCCTGTGCGTTAGCGCGGGAGAACTTGACCCATGCGGGTATTCAGTACCGCCGGTACGCAAACCGAGGTACTAAGCTTATATCATTTCAGCCAGGGGATGAAGTGTGGTTGCTTTTGCCCACTAAAGAAGATAGATTGATCATCTCCTGGCAAGGGCCATTTCGGGTTCAGAAAAAGGTAACTGATGTCGACTACATTGTAGAGGTTAGAAAGAGTGAGAAAGTGTTCAACGTGAACATGCTCAAACCGTACGTGGAACGTCCTCCCGAGCTATCTTCGGTGGTTAAGGCCATGGGTACGCGACGTTCGGAAGTAGCGGCGGCAGTGGTGATAGATAATGGTGAAGACAGCTGCGACGATGGAAACTTACAGCTGTCTCTCGTGCCGATAGCTCCTTCCGAATCCTGGGCAGACGTGACGGTTTGTTCAGATTTAACCAACAGACAGAGGGCTCAGGTTGATGCAATACTGAGGGATTTCAGTGACGTGCTCACGGATTTGCCGGGTAAAACAGATTTGATAGTTCATGAGATAGCTTTAACTGATAACCAGCCGATCAGAGTTAAACCATACCCTTTACCACTTCATTATAAAGCGGCGATCGAGAAGGAGATTGACGAAATGGCTCGGTTAGATATCATCGCTCCCTCCGAATCCCCGTATTCTTTCCCCTTGGTGGTGGTTAAGAAGAAGAGCAGGGCCCTCAGAGTGTGTATTGATTTTCGTAAGCTCAATAGTGTAACGGTAGTCGACGCAGAGCCTATGCCTAACCAGGAAGAGTTCTGACCAAACTTTCCCATGCTAGATTTTTTATAAAGTTAGATTTAGCAAGAGGATACTGGCAGGTGCCATTGGCTGAGGCTGCAAAACCTCTTACGGCGTTTGCTACTCCAAGAGGTCTATTCCAATTCAATTATATGTGTTTCGGGTTAGTGAATGCACCCGCCACCTTTGTAAGAATGATGAGGAAGCTACTAGGGCACAGAGACGATGTTATTACATACATCGACTATATCTGTATTTTCCACAAAACTTGGGAGCAGCATGTGGATGGGCTGTTTGCCGTATTGAAGTGCCTGAAGGCACATGGACTCACTGCTCGCCCGAGCAAAGTGTCCATCGGGTATGCAGAGCTGAGCTTCCTAGGCCATGTGGTTGGCCATAACATCATGAAACCTGAAGATGGTACAGTTACAAAAATATTACAGCTGCAATCGCCGAAGACTAAGAGGCAGGTAAAGAGTTTATTAGGTTTGATCAATTTCTATAATAAATTCATCCTAGATTTTTCATCGTTGGCTGAGCCGCTTACGGCACTCACCAAAAAGGGGCAACCCAACAAAATAAAATGGGATTGTAAATGTGAAGATGCATTGGGTAAGATTAAAAAACTATTTTCTAAAAAAAACCATCTTGAGATTGCCAGATCTTGGATGCTTCGTCGGTAGGAATTGGGGCCTGCCTTATGCAGGATCATGGAGGGTCGCTCCATCCAGTGTTGTATGTCAGTCGTAAGCTGTTGCAAGCAGAAACCAGATACTCCACGATCGAGAGGTAGTGCTTTGCGATTATCTGGGCGGTGTCTAAATTGGCACGATATCTGTTGGGGGCACATTTTTTCCTCCAAACAGACCACAAACCACTGCTATTTTCGCAGTCGGCTAAATCCACCAGTGCTAAATTGACACACTAGGCATTATTGCTACAGCAATTCAACTTTACTATTTTACCAATTCAGGGTGTATATAATGTGGTAGCAGATGTCTTGTCCAGGTTGTGAAGTTGGTTGGACATTTATAGTCTATGGGACAGGTACATCTGAAGAGAGTACTTATTACAATTTATGTAAGAAATGGGTTATGTTTATTAGAATTGGTATTTCATGATGATGTATTGTGGTATACTATATATTTATTATGCTGCCATAAAGGCAATATCTATGAAGTTGTACTCAATGTGTAGATATATCATAGTATCTTATACCTACAGCTATGTTATGAGAGATGATTGTTGATACGATGACTTGTTGTTTGATTGGTGACAATTAGTTATATAGATGTTGTGTAACATGCATTGTGTTTAGACTACTCCAGGATTAGTCAGTCGTTGTTATTTTTCACGACTGCCAGTACCTGGTGTGGATTTGTACATGTTCCTTGTATCTAGTCTAGTGAGTGAGAAGGCGTGGATGACAATAGTATTGGACAACTCTGGCATTCTTCAGCTACATGAGGAGGTGCTATCTCGGCATTTTGTTCGCCCTTACTCCAGAGGGGGGTTGGGCATGTCTCCTCCGGTGGAAGAAAACTTCGTTTTCTTTCTTAATGGGGGGTGGGGGGGGGGGGGATGTCACAGTAGAGATATTCGCCGAAATATATTTTGTTGGTTACGCTGTAGAGTGGCAACAGCGTAGAATAGAAAACCCGTTTGGCGAGTCGGGCCAGAACGGAAGAGGATGTAGATTTTATGGCGCAATTCATATAACCTATTCTGACACAATCCAACCACGAATTTGTGTCGATATCGGTAGGGGTCTTTTTCCCCTCACTACCCTTATCTGTACAACCTTCTGCATGACACACAAGATATTTTCTTGTACATGGGATTTACAAATGCATCTGCCTGTCTTTTATGACAGTATAAGGTCTTGTTTCTTCCGTTTCGCCAATCATGTTTGCAAGCGCACTACTTCACAGATCTAACATTATAACCTCTTCCCAGATGTTATTTCCTTGTAATTGTTTATTACAAACAATTTTATCCACCGGAAGCATTACACGACAGTCCGTGTCTTAATCTTCAGCAAGATGATCATTTCCTACATCCCAGTGAGATCTGCCATGTATTTTATCATGGCATGTTTGCGAGCTCACACCTCATCGTGCGACAACCCGGTAGCGTGTATTGTCCGCAGACAGAAAATCTGGGTTAACAATAGGAATGTCGCTCAGTGTAGACTTTTACTCCTTCTGGAGCTAGCGATAAGCGAAAAGTCAATATTGTAAGTTCGCTCTGCACAAACAGAAGTCAATGTGGTTTCAAAAATAGGTCGAGCCATCAGGTAAAATTAGGGAGTGACAAATTAGAACAAGATGTGATAAGAAAACTTTGGAAGATGAAAGCGAAAACAACATTAAGGAGCGGATGAAAAAAGGGAAAAGAAAAGGCACGGAAAAATGTAACGATCGGAGTTTGACTTGTCACGGAGTCCGCACATTTTTCTCCGGGCCCAGTAAAAAACGACCGACTCCACGACTCCGACTCTGGCTCTACAGTCCTAGTTTTTATGTCTTTCTCTGTTTTTCGCACCATGGAAGTTATTCTTCTTCCTTTTCATCTTTCTCTTTTTTTCGTCCCCTTCTTCTTACTCTTCATCTTCTTCTCCTTCTTCATCATCTTCTTCTTCCTCTGGTGATGGCCATATGCGCCATTTCTGTTCCTTGTATGAGGAACAATCATCTTAGATTAAACTGTGGTACCATCAAATATAGGTTTGAATGATGTCGACAATTTAATATTAGATGTGGGAAAGCACCAAACAGCATAATTATATTCTAATTGTCATCACCCTCCGCCTCATCCTCCTCCTCCTTTTCACCATCCTCATTGTCATTATCATCATCCCTGTTAAAACATCAGTTCTCGCACTAAGCTGTCATGCCTTTGCCATCCGTTCAAATTATGTTCACATTTTCTTCATCTTTTTGATGTATGTCTCCTGTTCTTATCTCCATGTGTTTTTATGTCTCACTCGATTTATTTTACCCCGGTGATTGCACAACAAGGGCTGCCTTGTAAAGCTATCAGCAGAATTCCTCTGTGTGGTATCCTCACCTCTAGTCCCACTAGTACTTGGTTCTTTCCGTCAGTCTTACGTTTGGTAATTCCCTCGTTACCATGTTAATCCTTCAATTTTGCTCATGCACCACTTACGACAACAACAAAAAAAACCCACATAAATTGTCGACTCAAATGGCAAAGAAGGTCTAACGTATAACCATTTAACAACAAAAACGGCAACCTATGCGTTACATACGTTCTAATCGTAATCATAATTTTATCATCATCATCCGTACCAGGGGCGTACGTAATGTTTTTGGCACCTTGGGACGAATCCTTTCTTTAGCACCCACACCAAAAATAAACACAGAAAAATATATTACGCTTGCAAGTAGATTTTTAACTGCACAGTACTGTCTTAATGATCGCAATATTGACAGGGTGGTTAAAGCGCTGGTCCCTCGCGGCAAAGGTTAAGCAAGGAAAAGGCAGCGTGAAAAGGGACTGGTCATCCCGCCTCTCGATGCTGGGACCTGTTATTGTGAACTCTTTAACACTTCACTCCACTACGGCAGTATCCGTTATGAGACTACCTTTACCTTATTTTAACAGTACTGTCATAATTGTGCCCAATTGCACCTCCTCTCCTGGCTGTCATCCGGGGCGCACTGCTATTCATCCCTCCCTTAGTTCGCCAATGATCAATACATTTAATCTCCACTTGGAACACAAGTCCTCAACATAACACTTGCCAAGGCCTCCAGTCCTGTCCTGTCCTGTCCTGTCCTGTTCCATCCAGTCATGGTTTTTCCATGTCTTGTTTACCTCTTTCGTGTCTGTCTTCAGATATCTATTACGTGTGTTTTCATCTCCATCTATTTCTCGGATCCTGGGGGTTCCAGAACTCAGACTATCTTGTAATGCTATCTTCTTCCTTTTTTCTTTTAATGTTTGTTCTACCAAACGCCAGCGGGTTCTCCTCGCCCCTTTTTCCATCGGTGTTTGTCCGGTTCTTTCCTTCAGTTCCAGATTTGTGATTTTTCGTGACAGCAAGGTCTTTAATGTTTGAACGTGCACCCTAATATAACCGACGGACCCAGTGTCTAGGTTGAACGGGGTACGCCTCACCAAAAGGAGGCACAATTTAATTAAGAAAAAGTCATACCACTTCAAGTATTCTATTCTACGCAAGTGCCCATTTAGTTCTTATCATGATATAACACAGTTTCTTATCTAATACCTGGTCTCAGATAGATTACTTTGCCTTCGAGTGGCCCAATTTAGACGTGGCACCGTCCCACAAGTGAGCAGGGCATGACGACAATAGTTTACGTCATTTAACATTACACGAGCAATGTGACGAATGTGAGATAAGTTATAAAATGATAAATTATACGGCGTTCTGAACGCTCATCATCATCATCATCATCATCATTTTCAGCTGATATATTCAAAAAGAAGGTCGGCTGGAATGGATCTCCAACGTCTTCTGTCTCTTGCCTTGACGGTGCATCCTGATGGGCTATTTCTTGCCCATGTCTTGATGTTATTATCGCACTTATAGCGGTATCTTCCACTTGCACGTTTGCCTTCAACACGTCCTTTCATTATGGTCTTCAAGTAAGGTGTTATGTATTTCCTTCTTCTTCTTCCTCGTTCGTCCTGAAAAGGACGTTGGTTGCGTTGTGTCTGTTTACAGCAGAGCTGCGATATCTGCGCCTTTCGGCCGGCACATCCGACTTCAGCACGGCATTTTTTGGGACCGGTTTGCCTTCCCTCTTCGATCCCTACTCTCTCAGCCAGACTGCAGTGATGCAGCCTGTTTCCAGGACCACCACGTGGAGGTGGAGTAGGGTCTTGGTCAGCTCTGGCTCGCTGACCCTGACGCAAGCAGTCAAGCTATGAGTCGCTGACTGCATTCTCTGTTGCTGCGTCTTTGGGTCCCGTATTTCCTTCATTAATCGTTCGGGGGGCCGGAGTGGCTCTGAGGTATGGCGTCCGCCTGTAATTATAAAGGTACCAGTTTCGCTCCCAGTACAGCGAATATAACTGATGGAAATTGTTCTTTTTTTTTCAGAACCAGTGGTTCGTAATGATGTTATACACCCCCCCCCCCCCCCATCTCCTGGCTAGTGAGATCAGATGCCTAGCCTTCTGAGATAAGGGCAAACAAATAAATAAATAGGTCTCGTGTGCAAGTTGCGCACGTTATAAATCCCTCGGCAGTTGTAAATCGTAAAGAGTAGGTCGTACGGATGTTGCCCTGGCAAAAACAAAAAAAATTAGGAAACCTACCCACCACAAAAATATTTATAGAATATGTTATTCCTGAATACACACTTTGGGATCCTCGCCGGTGCTACGGAGTTCGTGCACTGTGCTGAGATCCTCCTTGTGTGATCTAAGGGAGAAGATCAAAGTACTGACTGAGTTGTCCGTGTGCAATGAAGATGATCTTTAAAACCAAACCAAACCAAACCAAACCAATCCTCTTTACATTCCTAGGTTTTCAATGACCCCTTTATTTGTTTTCTTCTCTTTCCGTGAGATGCGCTACGGTTTCTATATACAGCAAGAAGGTACACCAAGAAGTCAACAAGCCAGTACAGTGACTTAAACAATGTCACCACAACTCAAACATCCAAACATCAGTGCAGAAACTGAACGAAAATTGATCAATAGTGTATTGTTACCAACACTTTATTATCTGTGTTAAACATTGGTCGCTGACCAGTGACAGGGGAGGAAATGGCATTGCGCCAGGTATGCTGTGACGGGTGACTAATATGAGGTTGTGCATTGGACTGGTCACCTGAATCAAATTAGACTTCATACTCCATAAAAAATACAAGGGAAGCAATTATGATGATGATGATTCTAATGATGATTTTGATGATGATTATGACGGTGATGATGATGCTGCTGATGATGATGTTGATGATGTTAATGATAATGTTGTTGATGATGATGATGATCGTGATGATAATGACGATGATGATGATGTTGATGATGATGTTGATGATGATGATGGTGGTAATGGTGATTATGATAATGATACTGATGATGATGATGATGATAATAGTGATAGCGATGATGATGATGGCGTCCTGACGATCATAATTATTTCGATACATTAAGACAAGAGAAACGTTGAAAAAAAAAACAACCTGGTAAGTACTGATAATTTAACTCAAAAAAAAAAACGTACACAATTTACAGAGAAAGATACCTTAATAACCTGACCGCATACCAGAGATGAAAGTTAATAGACAAATAGATCTTCTTCTTCTTCGTTCACCCTCAGATGTCAACTTGAATAAGTTCAAAGAAAGCAGAGGTCAGCTTGAGGCTGTTGATATCTCCGTAGATTTTCTCCAGGAATGGTACTGGTGATGGCCATATGCGTTTTCTCTGTTCCTCATATGTTGGGCACCTTTGAAGCAGATGTTCGGGTGTCATTTTATCAGTGCCACAGTCACACTCATCAGTAGTTCCTATCTTTAATTTGTTGAATAGATGGTATCTCAATCTGCTATGACCTGTGCGAAGTCTGAAGATTACCACTTGTTTACTTCTGCTGAGCTGGTAATACGGATCATTTTTTGTGTGGCCTGGATGCTCTTCTTCCCACTTGTGCCTGTACCTGCGCTTGATAAAACTCTTTGCCTCCTCATAAGTTACAAATAGATCTGATTCAAGACGAAAGAGGCGATAGGTCAATGAATGACCTGGTTACGATCACCAGCTGGTTCGACCTTCAGTTGATTTGTATTTTCACAAACAGTACTTCACTTTGAGGCAATCTCAGCACTCATTCCTAAACTCTTCGTGCAGCATAGGCATTGAACTAATTCCCGATAAGCCATCCTGTCTTGTGCCATCCGCTCGGGGGTTTTCCGTGTCTTCTTTACCCATTTAAGCCATTTCATATCCGTGTGCTTTTTGTGTGGGTTCCAATCCTTTATTTCTCTTAACACAGGGACCCCAAACACAAGGACTGCCTTGTTATGCTATCATCTGGTTTCCTCACTGTATGTCCTATCCAACGCCAGCGTCTTGTCCTTATCTCTGGCTAAACTGGTAACATTCATTTCTTGGCTAGTTTCAACAACTGATCCCGTTATGCGTTATGGGGAGATTCTACGTGCTTTTGAGAAAGTCAATTCATTTTGACAATCGTTACAGTTTTCTCTCAAGTTTTTTGTTCTAAAGTTGTAAAAAAAAAAAATATATATATATATATATATATATATATATATATATATATATATATATATATATATATATATATATATATATATATATATATATATATATATATATATACACAAACATCGTTAGATTATGATAGTTCATCTCAAGGGATGATAAGAAAACTATGGCGATGTCTCGTATATGACACGCATTGAGGAAACTTCTTGGTAGCCTTACAAGGCAGTCCTTATTCTTAATTCTGTTTAAGATTGATTCCGAAAAACATGTAGAAAAGAGAAGTGGCGACACATTTGAAAGGAATGAGGAAGACATCGTGACAAGAAGGAGTTGGCATAAGTTTGTTGAAAGCCTATGTTCCTTGGGGAGCTGAAAGGACAGTGGTGATGAAAATGATTTGTCTGGTAAGATTCTAACAAAGTGATCAAACCATTTCAAGCCGTCCTTTTCTTTACACGGTCCTGTATACCACATAGGCCCTACCTCAATATCGCGCCAAATGGACTTCGCGTGTTCTGATATTGCGCCATTCATCAGTTCGTCGAAATGAGGACATAACTTCGTAAGTTTGATTTGCAGGAGTTATCCGTATGTTTAGGGTAGTGGTTCCAAAGAGTTCAAGATATCCCAGAGTAAATTCATTTTCTATGTCAATTTACACGCGTAATTGCGTCGATGACTGTTCTAGAAGTGACTGTGTTAATATGGGCAGAGTTGGAGTTAGGAGGAGACATTTGAGTGCGTGATTGTTTTGTAGAATGAGTAACGAATAAATGCTTTAAATGAATGAACAATCACCCATGTAGTATCGGGGTCCGAAAGGGAAGCAAAGAATAATAACACAGTAACCTACCATGCCTGTCGTAAAACGCGACTAAGGAGGGTTGGGCATGGGACTGGCTACCTCCACACTGTACAAACTTTAATCCACAAAAACGCGACATTCAAAGACAATATGGATAAGTCAACTAACGGAAATAAAACTCAGCCATCCAAGACAGAAGATCTTCTGGTTAGGTGACGGGTGATTAGGTGACACGTGGTTAGGTGACGCGTGACGTAATCCAGAGAAAGCCTAAAGGAATTCCTGACTTACTTTAAACAAGGGTTTCCTTGGAGCGTCCGATTGACAGAGTGGTTAGCGCACAGGTCTCTCGCGGCAAAGGTGCTGTGTTCGAATCATAGTTCCGACACGCTCCAGCAGTAAATGGGTACCTGATTCTACTCTTTGAGTTCGGGAAGGAAAAGGCTGTAAAGAAGGGCACTGGTCACCCCACCTCTCGATGCTGGACCTAGTATGGTGAAGTCTCGAACATCCCATTCCCCTAAGACAGTATCTGCTATAGAACTTAAAAGAAAAGAGGTCTACTTGGGGTCCATGAGTAGATTCAAGGGGGAGTTGCTGCACATAACCTAAAATTTAAGATGTACATTTTTTTTTAAATTATGCTTTTACATAGTTTTTATTCCTAAGAAGGTATCCATAGTTTTTATTGCTAAGAAGGAATCCATAGTTTTTATTCCTAAGAAGGAATCCATAGTTTTCATCAGACAGACAACGGGGTCCATAGCCTACATCAGCAAAGAGATCCGTAGCCTTTAACAGACAATCAAAGAGGGAACTATAGCATTCATCGGACAATACAATGGTTCTGTAGCCTTTATCGGACAATCAAAGGGGTCCGTAGCCTTCATCAGACAATCAGAGGGGTCAGTAGCCTTCACCGGACAATCAGAGGGGTCAGTAGCCTTCATCGGACAATCAACTGGGTCCACAGTCTTCATCAGACAATCAAAAGGGTTCATAGTCTTCATCAGGCAATCACAGGGGTTCATAGTCTTCATCAGACAATCACAGGGGTTCATAGTCTTCATCAGACAATCACATGGATTCATAGTCTTCATCAGACAATCAAAGGGGTTCATAGTCTTCATCAGACGATCACAGGGGTTCATAGCCTTCACTAGACAACCAAAGAGGTCAATAGCCTTCACCGAACAATCAAAGGGGTCTGTAGCCTTCACTGGACAATCAAAGGGGTTCATAGCCTTCATCAGGCAATCAAAGATGTCCATAGTCTTCATCAGACAATCAAACGGGTTCATAGCCTTCATCAGACAATCAAAGAGGTCAGTAGCCTTCATAGGACAATCAAAGGGGTCTGTAGCCTTCACCAGACAATCAAAGGGGTCTGTAGCCTTCACCAGACAATCAAAGGGGTCTATAGTCTTCATCAGACAATCATAGGGGACTGTAGCCTTCATCAGACAATCAAAGAGGTCAGTAGCCTTCATCGGACAATCAAAGGGGTCTGTAGCCTTCACCAGACAATCAAAGGGGCCTGTAGCCTTCACCGTACAATCACAAGGGTCTGTAGCCTTCACCGAACCTTCAAAGGGTACCAACAACAAAAAAAGTTAAGAAACTCAGCTTTAAAAGAAAATGATCTTCTTCTCCTCCTTCTCCTCGTCCTTCTTCTTCTCTTTCTTAATCCTCTCCACCTTTTCCTCTTCCTTCTCCTTCTCCTTCTTGTCGTAGATTTTTGGTAGGGGAATTAAGACTTGGGTTGGTCCCTTCTGAATAGATTAGAATACGTGATAGCCACAGTGAGAGATGATAGTAGAAATAGATTTCCACGAGTGAGATGGTAGAAATTTATAGAGGCTGTCCCGGAAAGCGAGAATCTTCTCTCTCTCCGCCTATCTTCCACAACAGATCCAGAGGAGTCAGACATACCATAAACTATATATATTAATATATAAATTACCACTCACGTGCACACACACACACACAATTGACGACATGTAGGCACACACACATGGGAAAACTATAACAATGATTATAAAGATATTTGGGAACGAGCTGACCCGACACACTGATTAAGTTCAAGGGAATTTTTAATTCTCAGAAAAATTCCATCACAACACATAAAATTACATCAAAGCATATACAAATAGTCATAAAGTCAATACGAATGCTACAAGAATGATAGACTCACAGTATGATCCTTTCCCCCGATGTATGCCCACAGTCCTGTTAGAAGAAAGTGATAGCCCCAAGGAATCAAGGATACATTAGCGGTAATCTAATGATTTCCCCTTTTTTAAAGGTATGAACAGACTTAGATATTAGTATGATCTATCCTAAGGAAAAGTATCTTGTTTGCAACAAAAAAACTTGCATAAAGAAATTACAAAGTGGGTGAAATTTGGTATACCATAAAAAAGTCACTCGTTCCTGCTTTCTCTCGGCTCATTCATCAGGGCCCTGTCTCACACAACCTTACCTACAATCGTGCTGCTGTTCGCCGTCTGGCGCACGTTATAACACAATCTGTTTTATCGTTTGGTGAAGCGGATACCCAGCTCTGCAGATCTTGGTTTCATCCAATTTGTCCGGGGAGCGTCCTCTTCAGGCGATGATTTTGTTCAGATTTTAAGTTAGTGTCACTTTATCAGTTCAGGTAAGAATTAGTTTTCAAGCGGGCTCACAGGATAAGAATCACGAGGTTTCCACTACTTAGGAACAATGTCAGGTTTGTAACTTCGATCAAAAGGTAAAATTCTTGGTCACACCACAAGTTGACATAATTTGCGGAACGTTACTGTTTGTAATAGTTTACTTTCCACAAGGGCTGAACTGTACTTAAGTTTTCTCAGGAAGAATTAAAATCTGGCGCAATAGGCCCGTTATGTCATTTCACCTTTAAAGTTCTTGTAAAGATTTTGCACCAAGTCTTTTAAGGAAAATGTTTTAGTTCTTCTCAGATATTACTAGTCAGTACTTAACGCTGGCAAAGTTTGGGTTAACCCCAGTTTTCATCACTAAATAGAGGAAAAAACACATATAAAATAATTACACCTACTATGTACTCGTTGTAACTTACATTTTAAACTGCAAGCGTACAGCTTGACTTATCATTTAAAACTTCCCGTGAAATAGTTATATTCATAAAATCAATCATCATGAATTAGGAATACATACGTATCCCGTCAATACTCACTGATGTAGCATTTCAGTTCTAAGTTAATTTTAAAATATATTCTCGTCTGATTATTTAGCAGTAAAATCAAATTCATTTATAGCTGCATGATTTTAAGCTAGAAATTATAATTTATCCTGCTTTCCACTGAAACACGTCAGCTAGAGAATATAACAGACTCTGCACAAAAATCTAACTAGGGAAATATGAAATAAGCGATTTAACACTTTAAACACTTCACAAAATACTAGATATCTAATATATAATATTTACCTCCGCACAGAACTACAGATTAATACCACGAACTAGAATCATTCAATATAATAGTAGTCTAGAACTCGGCAAAATTGCCCACAAAAACTAAAAACTTTTCAATACATAAGATATTTCTTCTAACCTGGCGATCTGTCTACTGCAGATTTAGGAGTACGAATGAAATTGAATTTACAGCTCCTGTGTAGATATATGAAAAAGGACAAAGGATGCGCTCTATTACAAAATCCGAAATCATCTCCCCTTTCCCGTCTTTAACACTGCACATACCCAGACACCAGCCATAGCTGCCAGCCGCGTCTTAACACCTTTTCCCAACGTACGGCTATTCCTGAGCCATGCAGATGACAGTTTCCACACCTTAGGCCGAGCAATTGGCCGGAGAAACACTGTGACAGCGGAAACTGTAGACAGATGTCTGCTCTCTATGTCTGAGATAGATGAATATTCACAGTTTCTCGTCTGACTGACATCTACGTAATAGAATGCGTATCAGTATGAGAAAGAAAAACGGTAAAGTGAGAATGGGAAAGAAAATATTTTTCGCAAACGAACTAATGCGAAAAATACAGGAAAAGGATAAAAGAGCGATAATAAAGTAAAGGACGCGGGTAGAAAAAGAAAAGAATATAGAAAATGTATTGATCATAATCTCTATGCGACAGAACGTCCCCCCTTTAAGATATAGAAGCACTCCATGTCTACGTTATGGAAATAAATTTCCTATATCCGTAGCTTCAGGGTGTCTGTCCTCTTCCCTCTCATCTCCCCCCTCCGTCTCTGTCCAATTCCTACTCAAGTCTACTCCCAAAGTTTCCTTTCTCTGGAATGTCTCCCATGCGCGCTTGAAAGAGCGTCTCCGCTTTTGACATTTTCGAAAGATTACGTGTGCTTGCAGTGGAATTTCCCTGCCACTAACGTCATCTTCGTCAATTTTGGCGATCGTCAGGAGATGTTCGGAGGTCGGCCCCGGTCTTTCCAAGTATCTCTTTAACAGATTTAAATGGAAAACCTTCTCCTTTCCTTGAATAGAGATCTGGTAGTTAGCCTTAGAAATCGTTTTCAGGACGGTAAACGGCCCTTGCCATCCGATTCTCAGTTGGTTGTTTCCGGTACGGAGTAACACCAAAACTTTCTCTCCTGCATCCAGTTCTCTTTCTTTCGCTACTTTCCTGTATCGGTTAGCGTACTTTGTGCGTGCTCGCTTAAAGTTGGTCGTTGCTAAGTCCCATCCTAGTTTCAACCTATCCTTTAAATCCGACACATATTTACTTGCTGAGAAAACGGTCTCATCAGTCTTCTGGTCTGTCAGCGACCAAAGTAAGGCTTCGAGCGAGCCCTTAATGGGTCTGCCGAATAAAAGCGTGGCTGACGGAAATCCTGTGGACGTATGAGGAGATTCTCTGTAGCCAAATAAAGCTGCAGGAATACAAAGATCCCAATCGTCAGGTTTCACTTGTGCCAGTTTACTTAGCATCATCTTGAGGTTTCCATTAACACGTTCCACGAGCCCCTTTCCGGCCGGAGTATATGGCTTAGTGTAGATATGTTGGGTCCTCAAGATCTTAACGATCTCATCCATCAACAGGTTTCGGTATGGAGATCCGTTATCCGTCAGCACTTGCTGAGGGAATCCCAACCGAGTTAAAATCTGCATGAGGGCTTCTGTGACATGCTTGGCATCTGCGCAGGTTAGCGGGATAGCTTCTGCCCACATAGTGCATGTGTCAACTAAGGTCATGATATACCTGTTCCTTCTTTTAGTCCTTTCGAAAGGGCATAAAATGTCGATCACAACCCGTTCGAATGGTGTTTCCATTATTGGCATTTCACCCAAAGAGACTCTGGGTGTCCGTTGCTTCGGTGGTACACGTTGGCACTGGGCACAAGATTTGACATACCTGATAATATCAGTATTTACTCCTGGCCACCAATAATGAGTGGTTATCCGTTGGTTTGTGGCGTTCTGTCCCATATGTCCGCTGAAGGGAAGAGAGTGCCCCATTTCTAGGATTTGGCTTCTGTACTGTTTCGGTACTAGGAGCTGGTTGTAACCTTGATCAGTGTGGTAAAGTGGGATGTTATAAATATTTATAGGGGACTTAGTGTACTGACTGAGATCAGCTGTGAAGGTATCTGTATCTAATAAGTGTAGTGTAATACAGGTGACCTTACTTGCTACCACATATTTATATCTCAGTCATAATTATTCTGGAATATTGTGATGACTACGTTGAATGTCTAGGGTTTTGTAAATGATGAAGTGTAAGTCACAACAATAACAGACAGATAAACACTTTAATTTATTCCACCACACTTGACAACAGTTTGACACTCACATACATATAACACTCTATGAGACTATCTTAAATAAGTCACTGATAAATTTTCAAATATTCATGTATTAAGTACTGTTACCAATGGAGATCCTGACTCAATTACACAGTGAACCAGGAATCATAATATATTGTAATCACAATTTATATGTACATAATTTATAACTATGAATCTTGTAGTGACATATTTTATTAATATTATAATATGTGGGTCAGTTGTGTAGTAATTCTATGAGGTAATACTGGTTTTATATGTCAATCTAAGTTGTTATTTGTCATCATGACTTCAAGTGTCTGGTTCTGTTGGAACTAGTATTGGAGATGTTCTCAGTTCCTAACATTAAAACAATTTATTTCCCCTCTTAGTTTATATATTGTCAGTTTTTGAGGGGCATAATGTTGAGCTCCGCTGGCCACAGATTCTTATCTGTCGTGATGGCGGCAGGAAAAGACTCCTCTGCTCGATAGCCTCCCTGTGTTCTGGAGACACCACACTGATTGCTACGAGGACCAAGGAGTATGCGGTCCGCCTCTGGATTCAGCAAAGCTCTGACCAGGTGCTGTTCAATAACTTTAGGACCACGGTCCCTGAAACAAGAAGGTTGTACCTCCTACTTCAGAACTAATTTATAATACCCTTCCAGACTGACCACAATACACAACAAACACTGAGTTCAGAGCGGTAGGCCAACTGTCAGCTTCATCTATAATAATTTTCACCAGTATATTCCTCCCTAATGGTTACTACGCCTCTCCAAGTCCAGCATTATTTCTTTCTAGTCAATAAGATAGGTGTCAGTGTACTATTTGGTAATTCCATGTAGTTTTACTTTCCTCTGACACCTTCTGTTCAGGTTGGAGCAACTTATATATATATATAGGCCTTGCCTCCGGTTCGCTACTGAACCACGCACATATACAGACATAAATTATTAATTTACATTCAATTTACATTAAAAGATATCAAATATTTCAAGCTTACCACAATTCATGGAATAATAATAAACAGATACGTTGACTGGTGAAGAATAATGGCACAACTTATGGCACAAATTCCGAGCTGCCTCTGTCTCAGGCTTTTATTTATAAAAATATAAGCTGATGCTCAACGCACTGTTGCTTTTAGAAGGTATTTTTGAAAATCTGGTGTGGAACTGACGCGTCTAAGTGACTATATCGACGAGTCTAACCAATCATGCCATATTTACCCAAGCGTTTGAAAAAAACAGTACCCTTCCATCCGTCTCCCATAGCAACGAAAAGTAGTATTTATAGTCCGACTAATCGTGTTTAGCCTTACATTTATTTCTACCCAATCAAATAGTAGGTAACATGGGGACCTCTTTCCGTACAATGGTGGTGCGAAAATCTGTCACTGAGCGATTCTGCTTTTGGGTGTTGTCTGACAGCACCATCATTTTATTTTGGCCATAACTTGTTAATTCCTAGACTATTTGCATAACACTTAACATATTCTTTGTCAGCAAGTCACAAGGAACCCAAATATATAAATTTTATGGGGCTAAGTGGCTGCGTTCAAAATATGTATTTTCTAGGATAGTCGTGTATTTGTTTTTTTATTTTTTATGTTTAGAACCGCCACCTGTCCTGCTGTACTGTCAGACTAATGTCAGGATTTTAGACATAAAACAGTGGAATGTCATGTTTCCTAATAAGCGTTTTGTAAGTTTTTAAACATAACTCTCTTTATGGGTAGTGTTTTTTATCACTGACGATTTGAAAAAAAGCCAGTGCTTGTGGCCTTACACGCGTGATGGTAGTAATTGTGTATCGCGCGACTGTGGTAGTATTGCCTGCATTTCGGCTTTCAGCCCCTCCCTTCTTTCTATCTTTAGTCCATCTGTCCATTCGTTTTTGGTAACATAGTGTATAAAATGATATGAATGGAATTTTAAATCTAGGTCAGCTGCGTATCTCAAGGTTTTTCTTAGAAAGGTAGTACACGTTTCTTTGAAGAAAGCGTGTAGAGATGTAGTAGGCTTTTACTATCAACGTGAAACGTTACAATTCGCAGACGAAGTAGAAAACAAGGGGGGATTCGAGTACAGTCATTGTGACAGCACTGTTCTTTACCATTCTTCTTTCCTTTTATTGAAGTTATTTGTTAGGCTTTACATTTACTTTTTAATTTATATATGTGGATTAGAATTTCTCACGACAAATCCTCCCCGCTTAAAACAGACGTTATATGTCAGTCTATAATTCTATATACACATAGAGAAATTTATTATTATTCCTGGGTTTTAGGGTGATTCTCATCACACGGATGGCGGCTTAAAAAATCCGCTCCCAGATTTGTTTTTCCACTTATATACTCTATGCAAAACTCATAGGGCTGGATCAATAAAGACCAACGGAGTAAACGAGAGTTCTCATGCCTAGCCTGTGCTAGAAACGACAAAGGTTTGTGATCCGTTGCAACTTAAATGCCTTCCCATACAGATAAATATTGAATTTCTTTATCGCCCATATTACTGCAAGACATTCTTTTTCGCTAGTTGAGTAGTTGGTTTCAGCTTTATTCAACTTTCTGCTAGCATATGCCACTGGGCTTAGTTCCCCATCCAATGCATCTGATCTCTGTAGCAGAGTTGCACCTAACCCAATATTACTGGCATCCGTTCTTACTATGAATTCTTGACTTAAGTCAGGTAATTTCAAAATAGGTTTACTTGTGAGCTTTTCCTTCAATTCTTGGTAAGCCATTTCACATTGTGGTGTCCATGTAATTCGATCTGGGTTTCCTTTACGTGTCAAATCAGTTAACGGTGCACATATGGAATTAAAATTTTTGATATACTTTTGGTAAAATCCACATAATGAGACAAAGGATCTCACGTCTTTCTTGGTTTGTGGTCTCGGGGCTTTCTTTAGTTTCTCTAAATTCTTTGGGTCAGGGGTCATGTTTCCCTGATAAACTGAGTGTCCCAAGAATTCTAATTCTTTACATCCAACGCAACATTTGGTTGGTCGGGCTGTTAAATTCGCTTCTCTAAGTCGATTAAACAGCATGTTCAGAGAGTCAATGTGTTCCTCAAATGTTTCTGTTGCTATTAGGATATCATCCATAAAATTTGTGATACATGGATTATTCAGAGGGTCCAATAATTTTCTCATCATTCTAGAGAAGACACTAGGTGCATTCTTCAATCCAAATGGCAATCTGTTAAACTCATAGTGTCCTTCTGATGTACTAAAAGCTAGGTATGGTCTAACCTCAGGCTTTACTGGAATCTGATAGTATCCTTTACTCAGATCCACTTTTGAGAAATATTTAGCTTTATTTAGCCTGGCAAACAACTGATTTGTATCCGGCAATGGATCCACCTGTCCTTCTGTAATAGCATTCAGTCTCCTGTAATCTATACAGAGTCTATGTTCTCCAGAGGGTTTCCTTAAGAGTACCACACCGGAACTATACGAAGATTCACTGTGTGAAATAATTCCTTCCTTCAACAAATAGTCTATCTCTTCCTTCAAAGCTTTCTCCTTAGCAAAAGGAATCGAATAGGGTTTCATACAGACAGGTGTGGGGTCTATCAGTTTCATATCATATTCCAATAAAGTTGTATGCCCCGGTCGGTCCGTTAACACCTCTGTATGATTTTCTAGAACCTGTTGCACTCTCTCTTTCTGATTTTTCGTTAAATGTGTACTGATTTTCACCTGTGCCGCTGTCTCACAGGGGTGTAATGGATATTCAAATGATGAAAGTGGTTCCTTCTTCATCTCCATTGCAATGGACAAGGTTAACAAGTGTGTCTCTTCCTGATGTTCTCTTTCCAAATATTTCTTCAGGAGATTCACATGATAGATTTTTTTCTTTCCCCTTCTTATCTATCTTATAATTGGTTCTAGACACCTTCTCTAGAACTGTATATGGACCTTGCCATCCAATTTGTAACTTATTCTGGCTACCGGGTAGAAGAAGCAGTACCTTCTCTCCCACAGCCAAATTTCTGTCTTTAGCTTTCCTGTTATAATAGGCAGCATGTTTCTTCCTGGCTTGTTTCAAATTTTCATTGGCAAGTTTCCAGCCAGTTTTTAAACGAGTGGTCAGCTCATTTACATATTGGTATGAGGATGTAATATTTTCCTCTGCCTTTTCATCCGTCCACGTTCTTAACAGAGCTTCGAGTGGACCTTTTATTGGCCTTCCAAACAATAATGTTGCCGGGGCCATACCGGTTGAACTATGGGGTACCTCCCGATAAGCAAAGAGGGCGGCGTGCAGGTACTGATCCCATGTATCTGGTTTTTTCGTGTGCCAACTTTCTCAGGATCGACATCAACGTGCCGTTAAATCTTTCCACTTGGCCGTTCCCTTGGGGATGGTACACACTACAATGGAAGTGTTTGGCCTGGAAGATCCTGAAAACTTCTTCTGTTAGTTTCCCCTTGAACTGAGAGCCATTATCAGTCAAGATTTGATTGGGAAAGCCTAACCTTGTGAAAATTGTGAGCAATGCCTCTGCCACATGTTTAGAATCAATCGATGACAGGGCTACCGCTTCTCCCCACATAGAACATGTGTCCACCAGAGTCAGAATGTAGCTGTTCCTTCTCTTGGTTCGGGTGAGAGGTCCCACAAGATCCACGGCAACTCTCTCAAAGGGTGTTCCCACTATGGGCATTTCCCCCAGAGTTGCTGGTGCAGTCCAATGCTTAGGTGCTACTCGTTGGCACTCTGGGCAGGATTTTACATATCGTTTGATATCTTCAGTTATCCCTGGCCAGAAATAGTGACAAGCTATACGCTGTCCTGTTGCGCTGATCCCCATATGACCACTGAAGGGAATCGCATGCCCTAGTTCCAACACTTTAGTCCTATATGAAGTGGGAAGGACCAGCTGTCCGTGACCATTGGATTCAGATCCAGCCTTCCTATATATCAGCTTGTTCTTCATATAAAACTCTCCCTTGCCTGGAGGTGTATGAGATTTGGGCAACTTCTTGAAGCACGGCTTGAGTGTTTTGTCCTCAGCCTGTGCCTTCCTCATCTCATCTGGATGAGTATTTATTGGATTATCCTCCTCCTTTTTAGACTGTGATCTGGTCTGCACTGTTGCCAATATCACAGGTCTCTTGGGATTCCCCAAGAAGACATATCTACACCCCAATATCAGAGGGTAGATTGGCTCATTTATCACTGCTGCTTTTATGATTCCTTCCACATATCGCGTTTTCACCTTTATCCGGGCGACGGGAAGTGTCATGGTAGCTACATCCTTGGTTGCAGTTTGAATCTCCACTGTTTCTGTGGTGTATTGATCGGCCTGCACCAGGTGAGAACTCACAACGGAATCGTAATCTAAACCGGTATCATATAAACACCTTATAGTGACACCATTACAGATGACATCTTCACACACTGGGGGATGGTATGGTTCCTGTAGTTCTGCAGGTTTGACCTTCTTTTCCTTTTTCCCCGATGTCATAGCAGCACAATGAGGAGGTTTCCTTCTACAATGGTCAGTGTCATGATTGTTCATCTTACAATTTTTACACCACCTTTTTCCTTGGTTGAAAGATTTTCTTTCATCATATTTCCTTTCATCGAATTGTGGGGTTTTATTTTTATTGTCATACCGTGGCCTATCAAATTGGTGCTTACCTTTGTTTTGATCTCTAGGATCAAATTTATTAAAGTTCTGTGGTGCCCTAAAATTATCCACCTGTTTCTTTTTGTTACCTGATACCTCTGCCTGAGCTGCTTGATACCTTTCTGCAACATTTAGCAACTCACCCAGCCTCTCTGCACCTTGTTCCATGAGAAACTTTCTCAGGTCTGGAGCCATGGACTCTCTTAATTGTTCTATAAGGATCATTTCCTTAAGATCTTGGGTTTTCCCCAGAGAAGTCCATTTCTCCAAGTATGTCTCTATCCGTGCAGAGAACTGGTGATAGGTTTCACCTGATAGTAGTTTAGCATTCCTAAATTTTTTCCTATAAAATTCTGCGTTCTTTTCGTATCTTAACAAAAGAGCCTGCTTTAGCATGTCATAATTTTCCTGATCACCTCTGCTCATTTTGGCAAAAACTTCATAAGCTGCCCCACGAAGACCTTGAGATAACTTTAAGCTCCACCTTTCTCTCTCTAACCCATATGTGGTAGCTAATAGTTCATACCTATTTAGATAGCTCTCAATATCATCGTCTTTCTCAACAAAATGATCTAAATGAAAATTCATAGCTGAGGTTGAGGCTCCCTGGCTAGCAGTGGCATCAGAGGCAAAGGGACTGGCACCATTTTCAGGAGCATGGCCTTGAAACTCAAACTCCCTTAGTCGTAATTCATGTTCCCTTTGTAATCTCTTCTCCTCCTTTTCTGCTTCCCTCTCTGCAGCTAATCTTCTTTCCTCGGCTTCCCTCTCTGCAGCTAATCTCTTGTCTTCCCTTTCTGCAGCTAATTTCTTCTCTTCCCTTTCTGCAGCTAATTTCTTCTCTTCCCTTTCTGCAGCCAGTCTCCTTTCTTCTGCCTCCAATTTCTTAGCCTCCTTGTCAGCCTCAATCTGCAACCTCTTAGTCTCAGCCTCAGCCTGCAGCCTCTTAGTCTCAGCCTCAGCCTCAGCCTTTAACCTTCTTTCTTCGGCCAACCTTTCAGATTCTAATTTTCTTTCGGCCTCTTTTTCTAATCTTCTTTCTTCCCGTTCAATATATTTGTCACATTCAGCAGTGACATAAGCAATCATAATTTGCCCGTCCATTCCTAACTCTTTCGCAGTCTGTACAGCAGCAGATCGAAATTTGGCCAGGTCCGCCATTTTCTAACTGATAAATGTCTAAAATATCTAACTACACAATTTTATGTATGACTAATTAACTTAGGACACACAGGCACTGAGAGCTCAACCTTATTTATTTTCACCCAAGGATACCTTTTAAATTGTATTAATTCCCAATATATATAACAGGAGAAAGTTCAATATCCCGGACCGGACCCCAATATATGTGGTAAAGTGGGATGTTATAAATATTTATAGGGGACTTAGTGTACTGACTGAGATCAGCTGTGAAGGTATCTGTATCTAATAAGTGTAGTGTAATACAGGTGACCTTACTTGCTACCACATATTTATATCTCAGTCAGAATTATTCTGGAATATTGTGATGACTACGTTGAATGTCTAGGGTTTTGTAAATGATGAAGTGTAAGTCACAACAATAACAGACAGATAAACACTTTAATTTATTCCACCACACTTGACAACAGTTTGACACTCACATACATATAACACTCTATGAGACTATCTTAAATAAGTCACTGATAAATTTTCAAATATTCATGTATTAAGTACTGTTACCAATGGAGATCCTGATTCAATTACACAGTGAACCAGGAATCATAATATATTGTAATCACAATTTATATGTACATAATTTATAACTATGAATCTTGTAGTGACATATTTTATTAATATTATAATATGTGGGTCAGTTGTGTAGTAATTCTATGAGGTAATACTGGTTTTATATGTCAATCTAAGTTGTTATTTGTCATCATGACTTCAAGTGTTTGTTTCTGTTGGAACTAGTATTGGAGATGTTCTCAGTTCCTAACATTAAAACAATTTATTTCCCCTCTTAGTTTATATATTGTCAGTTTTTGAGGGGCATAATGTTGAGCTCCGCTGGCCACAGATTCTTATCTGTCGTGATGGCGGCAGGAAAAGACTCCTCTGCTCGATAGCCTCCCTGTGTTCTGGAGACACCACACTGATTGCTACGAGGACCAAGGAGTATGCGGTCCGCCTCTGGATTCAGCAAAGCTCTGACCAGGTGCTGCTCAATAACTTTAGGACCACGGTCCCTGAAACAAGAAGGTTGTACCTCCTACTTCAGAACTAATTTATAATACCCTTCCAGACTGACCACAATACACAACAAACACTGAGTTCAGAGCGGTAGGCCAACTGTCAGCTTCATCTATAATAATTTTCACCAGTATACTCCTCCCTAATGGTTACTACGCCTCTGCAAGTCCAGCATTATTTCTTTCTAGTCAATAAGATAGGTGTCAGTGTACTATTTGGTAATTCCATGTAGTTTTACTTTCCTCTGACACCTTCTGTTCAGGTTGGAGCAACTTATATATATATAGGCCTTGCCTCCGGTTCGCTACTGAACCACGCACATATACAGACATAAATTATTAATTTACATTCAATTTTCATTAAAAGATATCAAATATTTCAAGCTTACCACAATTCATGGAATAATAATAAACAGATACGTTGACTGGTGAAGAATAATGGCACAACTTATGGCACAAATTCCGAGCTGCCTCTGTCTCAGGCTTTTATTTATAAAAATATAAGCTGATGCTCAACGCACTGTTGCTTTTAGAAGGTATTTTTGAAAATCTGGTGTGGAACTGACGCGTCTAAGTGACTATTCGATCGACGAGTCTAACCAATCATGCCATATTTACCCAAGCGTTTGAAAAAAACAGTACCCTTCCATCCGTCTCCCATAGCAACGAAAAGTAGTATTTATAGTCCGACTAATCGTGTTTAGCCTTACATTTATTTCTACCCAATCAAATAGTAGGTAACATGGGGACCTCTTTCCGTACAATGGTGGTGTGAAAATCTGTCACTGAGCGATTCTGCTTTTGGGTGTTGTCTGACAGCACCATCATTTTATTTTGGCCATAACTTGTTAATTCCTAGACTATTTGCATAACACTTAACATATTCTTTGTCAGCAAGTCACAAGGAACCCAAATATATAAATTTTATGGGGCTAAGTGGCTGCGTTCAAAATATGTATTTTCTAGGATAGTCGTGTATTTGTTTTTTTATTTTTTATGTTTAGAACCGCCACCTGTCCTGCTGTACTGTCAGACTAATGTCAGGATTTTAGACATAAAACAGTGGAATGTCATGTTTCCTAATAAGCGTTTTGTAAGTTTTTAAACATAACTCTCTTTATGGGTAGTGTTTTTTTATCACTGACGATTTGAAAAAAAGCCAGTGCTTGTGGCCTTACACGCGTGATGGTAGTAATTGTGTATCGCGCGACTGTGGTAGTATTGCCTGCATTTCGGCTTTCAGCCCCTCCCTTCTTTCTATCTTTAGTCCATCTGTCCATTCGTTTTTGGTAACATAGTGTATAAAATGATATGAATGGAATTTTAAATCTAGGTCAGCTGCGTATCTCAAGGTTTTCTTAGAAAGGCAGTACACGTTTCATTGAAGAAAGCGTGTAGAGATGCAGTAGGCTTTTACTATCAACGTGAAACGTTACAATTCGCAGACGAAGTAGAAAACAAGGGGGGATTCGAGTACAGTCATTGTGACAGCACTGTTCTTTACCATTCTTCTTTCCTTTTATTGAAGTTATTTGTTAGGCTTTACATTTACTTTTTAATTTATATATGTGGATTAGAATTTCTCACGACAATCAGGCTTGCCCGTTCTGCGATAAAGTACGCCATCCTTAGAAAAAATGTCCCCGTGCTGTCTGGGTTCCTTAGCCATGGGCAGTTTCCTAAAGCTGGGTGCCAAAGTAGGGTCCTTTTGTTGCGCTTCTTTAAGTTCCATAGGTAACATATTAGGCGCAGGCTCCCGTTCCTTCTTGGTTTGCCCTCTTGTAGTTACTGCTGCCACAATCGGCTCTTCCGGTTTCCCAATAAACACGTATCTACCGCCAAGTATGACTGGGTAGATGGGGTCATCCATAACAGCAGCTTTGATCACGCCTCTGACAAACTCAGAGTGGTTCTCCACCAATGCGATGGGAAGCGCTGTAGGTGCCTCACTCTTAAGAACTCCACAAAATTCGACGGTCTCTCCTGTCTCTTGACCGGGTTTAACCAGGTGTCTGGCAACAATGCAATCATAAGAAAACTCCGTGTCAAATAAACAAAAAGTTGAAGAACCGTTCAATATAACAGTACCTCGCGTTGAGGGTCTCTCTCCCTCAGGTTGGGAATCACTGTCAATCATTCCGTCTTGCGAGACTGTTAGCAAGCATCCTATGCGTTTCGGCTCGGTGTGCTCGCCCTGATCATTAGTCCCGTGCTCAGGGGTTCTCCCTTTGCCACCTTGTCCTTTCTGGCTGCGCTGCCATGTAGGGCGGTCGGGTTGATAAGACTGTTTACTGTGGTTGGTGTACTTGTTTTTGTAGAACTTGGATTTTTCAGGAGGGGGGTTTTGAGGTCCAGTTTCTCTGTGGTTATTCTGATTAGAAGCATGAGAAGATTGGTCTAGGTTATTCTTTCGAAAATGCTCTTCTTTCGATTTCCGTTTTGTGGCTGGTAGTTCGGCCAGCGCATTTTGATAACGCTCAGACTTTTCCAAGATGTCTTCAAGCTTTTCTGCACCCTGCTCAGCTAGAAATCTCCGGGTATCAGAAGACAAAGTGTTCTTTATTTGTTCTGTTATAACAAATTCCTCCAAACCTTCAAAGGTAGAGGCGAGCTGTGAAAGCTCTAGGTACTTTGTCAAGTATCCCTTCAAACGAGACGAGAACTGCTGAAAAGTTTCAGAGCTCTCCTTCCTGCTGTTGCAAAACTGCGAAACAGTTGCAAAAACTTTCGCGCATTCATTTCAAAGCGATCAAGCAAAGCTTTCTTCAACAAGTCGTAGTTGTCTTGTTGGCTACTTTCCAGTTTAGAGTAAACATCATAAGCAGAACCTTTTAAGGCCTGGGAAAGTTTCATATTCCAACTCGACCTCTCTAAACCGTACAGAGTTGCAATTTTCTCAAATTTTTCTAGCCATGTGTCAATCTTCTCATTAGGACAAGGGAAAGATTCTAGAGCAAAAGACATAGCGTTGAGTTGCAGAGATTGAGTGTTACGTTGATTAGTTAACGAAGAATGAGGAGAAGACTCTCCATTGCAGGAGGTAGAGGACGCACCTCGACTTTGAACCTCTAGAGCTTTAAGCGCCAGCTCATGCAGTCTCTCCTTCTCTCTTTCTTCCCTCTGTCTCTCCTTTTCTCTTTCCTCATGCTGTGTCCTGCAAGCTTCCATGTCTGCATCAATTTTTTTGTTCTAATTGACGCTCTTCTCGCTCTTTCCTCTCAGCTCTATCTTGAGCTGCCTTCTTCTCTCTAGCTTCTGCTTCTTTCTTCTCCACTGCTTTTTCCTTCTGCTCCGCATCATATCTTTCAAGTTCGTCCCTGACAAAAGCTTTCGCTTCCTCGCCGTCCAAACCTTCTTCTCGTGCCTCGTCCCTGAGCATATGTCTTAGTTTCGCCCTTTCGGCCATAGTAACTCAGTGGCTGAAACTTAGTTCGAGAAAGAAAAGAAGAAAGGATACACTGGTTCCTTAAATATAGTATCTAACCTGGGATACCTCCTCCAAAAATATAGTATCTAACTATCGCTGCTATTAATCGGCAATAAAGCACCTAATGCAGACGACTTTGCCAAATAAATGGTAGTTAAGATTTACTCACTAAAAATAAGTTGCTACAGTGGAAACAAAATAATTTGCAAAAATTTAAGGAGAAAAAAAAATCCCTTAATTTTTAATCCACTATAAGTTTACCCCTGAAGACAGTTCGGGTAAGGGAGGCAATTAATCTGGACGAGATCGTCCGAAACGTACTCCTTAGCTTAGCTCAAACACCTACTTCTTCAGATCCCTGTGACTGTTAGACAATCACAAACTTTACCAGCGTTTAGTATTACAAAATCAATAATTAACATATATTCCGACAAAATCAACCTGTAACTCAAATGTATATTACTCAAAATGCTGTGGAAAAAGCATTATTAGTTGTGTGGTCAGCACGCCCATAAACAGATCTATATGTCTAGGGGATAAATTATTTTAAAAGATATAAAACTCACAAGACAACACACTCTTACTCTATATCAGAATAAAGAATCTTACAGACGAGCTGATATTTGTCGCCTCGTCTTTGTAGCAAAGTTGATTTTGCTGGGGAGGTTATGATGGTATCCTAAAAGAATGAAAAGGTGTCTGCTATAACCGTGTGAGGTCAAGCAAATGTAATCCTCTGACTCTATAAATGATGATGATGAATTATGTGCAGAGAACCTACAGCTACCTCCCTAGGTCCCACACGGTCAATCTTCTGGCTCTAGTGTATGGTGTATGGTGTACCTAGTGTCTAGGGGAGAAATGAATGATGGTACACAACAATCAAACACTTTAAGTTTCTATTAAAGAAGTTAATAACTAGCAGTTAAGTTTTTCTTTGAACAAATATTTACAATTTATTTTGCCTGTCCATTCATAGCTTGTGGACAGGTCTTTGAAAATAAGGACAAGTTAGTTTACAGAAAAGAACAATTTAAAAATGTTGGGACAATCTGCCCAATAACTAAAAGTTATTATGTAGTTATAAATCTCCTTCCTGTATGAAATATTAAATTAGTTCACTTTAATTATCTAATTTATAAATGTCCTTCCTGGATGAAATATTACAGAGTTCACTTTAGTTATCTACCGGGAGAGTCACTGTATATGAGGGCTGTAGTTCATCCTACCCCCATAAAATTCCTGTGTAATATTTTGAAACACAAGAAAATGTCAGAGATGCCCCAGATGTTTTACTCTTCACCTGGGAGTCCTTGTTGTAAGATAATTCAATGGGTAGTTGCAAAAATTTCAAGTTCAACACTCGCCAAAGCTCCTACTGGATATTCAACAGCATATAAGTCTGGTTGGAGACTGGTTGGCGTTTATAAGCACTCAGCAGGTTTCCTGTCACCAGCCGGCAACAGAAACATAGACCCTCTGCAACAAAAGGACACCCTGGCCTTTTATCTCTGATCATTTATTCTAACACTTAATTTCCTACGTGGGTATGGGGTCAGCCTCGCGTGCCTTACAAATGCACTCGCCCCGAATTATACAGGACTCCCACCTGGTTGTGACCACACCTCAAGTCCTTATAGTAGTTACGCCACTGTACGTTCACATACTTTTCCTCAATACAATAATGCGGAGTAACCACATTTCCTTTGATATGATCTTCTCTTCTTTTCTTTTCACTTATATTTGCTTCAGGCATGTTAAACAGTGTTCATTGAACACAAAGGCTTGCTAAACTATTTTAATACAATAATATGTCAACATAATCATAACAACATACATCAGTTAGACATCGTTTAATGTGAGGACTCAACAATGTCTGCTTCCGACATGTCCTTCACTTTTTCCCCAATAGCAGTATCTAACTTTGTAGTTGGGCCAAACATATTAAATTTCATAAAATATCCTTACCACAATCAAGAAATATATAAACAAATGACGCTGATTTTGTGAAGAAATGGCCTCAGCTTCCTCCGAACTGCACAGACTGTGAATTTATTCTTTATTTAAGTTTAAAATTAACACAGCTGTTTTTCAGCGTATCTGTATAC
Source organism: Oreohelix idahoensis (assembly GCA_024509875.1). Taxonomy (NCBI): domain Eukaryota; kingdom Metazoa; phylum Mollusca; class Gastropoda; order Stylommatophora; family Oreohelicidae; genus Oreohelix; species Oreohelix idahoensis. Next base: position 215,359 of record JAMPIV010021407.1, read on the forward strand.
AAATTTTAGTTCAACTGGCAATGAATAGTCAAAGCCTTTTGCTATTATCTACCAGCACTAGCCAATCATAACGTTCTACTACTTGAATTCAAAAGCAGTTTGAATGAAAAACCAAAATAATTTTGAATAACTGGTGGTCGATTGGCTAGTCTGCTCTAGTCATGCCCAATACAAAAAGATATTACGTTAGGATTACATTTCTCCTACCGTTCCCCTTTCCCATTCATACTCTGTTCACCCCAAGCGAATTTGAATGTACCTCCCTGGCTCTTTTTCCAGCTCGCGTCCCCCTAACGTTACCAAAAAAAAACATGAGCAGGAACGCCAGTGTGTCTGGTCGTGTGTTCTTAGATATTAGTATTTCTTCAATAACTTCTCTAATACTGGGAATATCATATTATTTAAAGTACATTCTTACTCAGCTAACTCTACGTCATACTATCATATAATTCTTATGGGGAACTTCATAATGGTTTAAAATTTCCAATTTATGTCATCGTCCATCGTCAAATAAAATTTTGCACAAGTCCGCCATCTTTCCTCTCCTTCGTCTTGCGAGCATGTATTTTTTAAATAACTACTTGTTTTAGTTACATCAGAAATGCTACCACTAGGAGGAAATAAAACTGTCTGCGTGGTTATGCCTTGGCTGGCTTTTTCGCAGTGTGAATATATGCGTTGCAGACTGTGTCATCGAAGCGGGGTGTAGACGGGGCGGGTTTCAGAATTTGCGTTACTAGTTAGCATTGTATCGTGTAATACTACCAAAAAATGTAAGGATTACTACTGATTTTGCTACAAAGTTGACAGAAAGTGTTACTTCAGATAGCTATATTGCGGCATGCTTCCGCCAATAGTTAATTGTAAGGCTAGACTACAAAGTGTAATCAGCAGATTGGGCACAAGTTAAATATAGTAGTGTTTGTCGAAAACGAAACTAAAGCGTGTCAGACTTTTTCCGTGAAATCGTTCTATAGGCTTAGCACTGTGCAAAAAGCAGTGCTGCTGGCTTCGAAGATGCCAACCGTCAGACACATGCGGGCTAATGTATTGATTATCGTTTTATGCCTAAATCGTACTGAATTGAGCGTTTATTCTCGCATATTTTGCTACACACCTCCCATCCTAAAACATGCATTCATTTGCAGGTTATAATATGCGAGATAACTTAGCTCCATGAAGTCTTACTCGTTTTTCTGATATTCATCATAAGGATGTCTGCTCAAAAAGTCTGCGCCAACGTTCAAAGGGCCGGGAATGTATTCTATTACAAATGAGTATGGTTGCAACAAGAGAGACAATCTCAATCATCTAGAATTTTCATGCTTGGCCTGTGACAAGAACACGAGGGGAGAATGATCCGTTTGGACCACAAATGTCCTGCCATATAAATAAATCTGGAATTTCTTTATAGCCCATATTAAAGCGAGACATTCTTTTTCACTGGTTGAGTAATTTTTTTCCGCCTTGTTCAATTTGCGGCTAGCATAAGCGACTGGGTTCCATTCACCATCTTGTGAGGAGGACCTTTGCAATAATGTAGCGCCCAGGCCTACATTGCTTGCGTCACTTCTCACAATAAATTCTTTAGTCACGTCAGGCAATTGCAACACTGGCCTGCTTGTAAGCTTCTCTTTTAACTCCTGGTAAGCCAATTCACACTGTGCTGACCACATTATAGTATCAGGTTGACCTTTGCGAGTTAAATCGGTCAAAGGAGCACATATAAAGTTAAAATGTTTGATATACTTTTGGTAAAACCCACACAGAGACACGAAAGATCGCACATCTTTTTTTGTTTGTGGTCTAGGTGCTCTTTTTAGTTTTTCCAGATTCTTGGGATCAGGGGTCATGCTACCATGATGTACTGTATGTCCCAAGAATTCCAATTCTTTACAACCAATACAGCATTTTGTTGGTCTAGCGGTTAAGTTAGCCTCTCTGAGTCTATCAAACAGCATATTCAAAGAGGTAACGTGTTCCTCAAATGTTTCCGTAGCAATGAGGATATCATCCATAAAATTCGAAATACATGGATTTTTCAGGGGATCCAGCAATTTTCGCATCATCCTAGAAAACACCCTCGGGGCATTTTTCAAACCAAATGGTAACATGTTGAACTCATAATGACCTTCCGAGGTGCTAAATGCCAAATAAGGTCGAACCTCAGGCTTTACTGGAATCTGGTAATAGCCTTTGCTAAGATCCACCTTAGAAAAATATTATGCTTTGTGCAGCCTGGCAAAAAGTTGAGTAGTATCAGGTAATGGATCCACCTGACCTTCTGTGACAGCATTCAGTTTCCTGTAATCTATGCACAGTCTATGTTCTCCTGATGGTTTCCGCAACAGAACCACACAGGAACTGTAAGGAGACTCACTATGAGAAATAATCCCTTCTTTTAACAAATAATCAATCTCCTCTTTCAAAGCTTTTCCCTTAGCGAATGGAATAGAATAAGGCCTCATACAGATGGGTGCTGGGTCTAGTAGTTTCATATCATATGACAACAAATTTGTGTGTCCTGGTTTATCAGTTAACACATCTGTATGTTTCTCAAGGACCTGTTGAACCTTCTCCTTCTGTCCTTTTGTCAGGTGATTACTGATTTTCACCTGTGCAAACGTTTCACTGGTTTTCAGTGGGTATTCAACCGAGGAGAGTGGTTCATTCTTCATCTCGGTTGCGATAGACAAGGCCATTAAATGTGATCCCTCCTGGATTTGTCTGTCCAGATATTTCTTCAAAAGGTTCACATGATAGACTTTCTCCTTTCCCTTTTTGTCTATCTTATAATTGGTTCTGGATACTTTTTCCAAAACTGTATATAACCCTTGCCATCCGATCTGAAGTTTATTGTTGCTGCCTGGCAATAGAAGAAGTACCTTCTCCCCTACAGCAAGTTCTCGATCCTTCGCTTTTTTATTATAATAAGCAGCATGCTTTTTCCTGGCTTGTCTCAAATTTTCATTTGCCAGTTTCCAACTGGTTTTTAAACGAGTGGTCAGTTCGTTCACATATTGGTATGATGAGATAACAGTCTCTTCTGCCTTCTCATCTGTCCAGGTCCTTAGCAAAGTTACATATGGACTTTTAATTTTTCTGACATAGTATTCATGGCACCTGTCAGGTCCTTTACATTGGAAGCTTTGTTTTGCGGACGTTTCTTTCTTGTGTCACCACACAAGAATCTACCACTACCAATTTGTTTCCTGGGGCTGTCTCCCCTCAGGTTCAAATTCAAATTGAGAGAACGTCGCTCTCTTTTTTCTTCCTCTCGTTTACATAAGTCCGACCGAGGGATCGTCGGCTTATTCTGGGGTATAACAGTTCTTTGTACTCGCTGCATAGTAGCCATTGTAAAACATTTGAGCGAAGACTGTCTGTGAAACGGGGGTTCCCATTCCCCTTCGTCCACTTTATTATAATTATTTTTCTTTCCAGGCCTAAGTTTGTCGCGTGGCGTTTCTAGGTCCTGGTTCCTTTTCCCACGTGTGAGTGTTCCCTCTTTATTTTCTGGTCCCGGTTTGCCATAATGCTTCTCTTGCATATGGTTCTTATTTTTCCACGCTGTGGAATTGTTCGTGCTGCACTGTTCGCAGTCCTCGACAAATTTTCTTATGTCATCAATTTCGCCGGGCCAGAAATATCCAACAGATGTTCTTTGGCATGTGGTACCCATCTTCTGGTGTTCACCATTTAGAACATGAGTTTGTCTCATAATTTGTGCCCTATATCTCGATGGCACTACTACTTGTCCACACCCGGATATTCCTGCTTTATCCGCCCTGCAAAGCAGTCCATCATCCAAATAGAAATCTCCTTTCCTTGGAGGGGTATGAAGTTTTTGGAGTTTTTCAAAACACGGCTTCAGTGAATTTTCTTCAGCCTGTGCCTTTCTCCACTGTTTACGAGACATTGTTTTTGGTGGTTCCTCCTCTTTTTTAGGAGTCTACCTGACCTGGAGCGTGGCCATAACTACAGGTCGCCTTGAACAATTTTCAGTGTTATGGTTGTCCATCCGACAATTTTTACAATACCTCTTTCCTTGATTAAAAGGTTTTCTTTCATCATTTCTTCTATCATTGAATTGTGAGGGTCTATTCTTAAATTCATTTCGAGGCCTATCAAAATTCTGCCTATTTCTATTTTCGAAGTTATTATGGGTTTGAGGGACCTTCCACTGATCTATTTGTTTCTTCTTCGTGCCAGCTATCTCTGCCTGGGCTGCCTGATACCTCTCAGCGACATTTATTATCTCACCCAGCCTCTCTGCGCCCTGTTCCATGAGAAACTTTCTCATGTCTGGAGCTATGGACTCTCTCATTTGTTCAATGAGTATCATCTCTTTGAGATCTTGGGTCTTCCCCAAAGTAGCCCATTTCTCCATATACGTTTCCAACCGGGCGGAGAACTGGTGATAGGTCTCACCCGACAGTAGCCTGGCATTCCTAAATTTCTTTCTATAAAACTCTCCGTTCTTTTCATATCTTAACAGAAGAGCTTGCTTCAACATGTCATAGTTGTCTTGGTCATCCCTGCTCATTTTGGAAAACACTTCATAAGCTGTTCCCCGAAGTACCTGAGACAACTTTACCCCCCATCTTTCTCTTTCTAACCCATAAGTAGTGGCTAAAAGTTCAAACCTCTTAAATATCCTTCTATGTCATCGTCTTTCTCAACAAAATGGTCTACATGAAAACCCATAGCTGAGGTTGAGGCTCCCTGGCTAGTAGTGGCATCTGAGGCAAAGGGGCTAGCACCATTTTCAGGAGCATGGCCTTGAATTTCCAACTCCCTTAGTCGTAATTCGTGCTCCCTCTGCAATCTTCTATTTTCTGCTTCCCTCTCGGCAGTCAATCTCTTTTCTTCTCTTTCTGCAGCCAATCTCTTTTCTTCTGCTGCCAATCTCTTTTCTTCTGCCTCCCTTTGCAGTCGTTTTTCTTCTGCCTCCCTTTCGGCAGTCAATCTTTTTTCTTCTGCTTCCCTTTGCAGTCGTTTCTCCTCTAATTGGAGCCTCTTTATATCAGCCTTTCTATCAGCCTCTAATGCCCTAGCCTTCTTGTCAGCCTCAATCTGCAGCCTCTTAATTTCTTTTTCAGCCTCTAACTTTCTTTCTGCTTCTAACTTCCTGTCTTCCCTATCTCGTTCAATAAATTTGTCACATTCTACCGTCACATATTGAACCAACTCTGGTCCATCCATGCCCATCTCATTTGCAGTCTGTACAGCCGCAGAGCGAAACTTGGCCAGATCTGCCATTCTAATAAGTACAAAATGTTCTAACAAAATCTCTAACTAATTATAAATTTACTTAATTAAATCTGGGCTCTGACACTTTCTTCACTTCCCAAAACTTGGGTAATACTATATGGGGATTCCCTGGGAAAATTAGACTGTTGTTAAAGCTAAACCCCAGATCCCGATGTATGTAGTACTAAGAGAAATTCAGATCCCGGACAAGCCTACCAATTTATGTAGCAAAGTTGATTTTGCTGGGGAGGTTATGATGGTATCCTAAAAGAAAGAAAAGGTGTCTGCATTAACCGTGTGAGGTCAAGCAAATGTAGGCCTCTGACTCTATAAATGATGATGATGAATTATGTGCAGAGAACCTACAGCTACCTCCCTAGGTCTCACACGGTCAATCTTCTGGCTCTAGTGTATGGTGTAATCTAATTTATAAATGTCCTTCCTGGATGAAATATTACAGAGTTCACTTTAGTTATCTACCGGGAGAGTCACTGTATATGAGGGCTGTAGTTCATCCTACCCCCATAAAATTCCTGTGTAATATTTTGAAACACAAGAAAATGTCAGAGATGCCCCAGATGTTTTACTCTTCACCTGGGAGTCCTTGTTGTAAGATAATTCAATGGGTAGTTGCAGAAATTTCAAGTTCAACACTCGCCAAAGCTCCTACTGGATATTCAACAGCATATAAGTCTGGTTGGAGACTGGTTGGCGTTTATAAGCACTCAGCAGGTTTCCTGTCACCAGCCGGCAACAGGAACATAGACCCTCTGCAACAAAAGGACACCCTGGCCTTTTATCTCTGATCATTTATTCTAACACTTAATTTCCTACGTGGGTATGGGGTCAGCCTCGCGTGCCTTACAAATGCACTCGCCCCGAATTATACAGGACTCCCACCTGGTTGTGACCACACCTCAAGTCTTTATAGTAGTTACGCCTGTTACGGGCGCTCTCGGGGACCCCAGTATATTCTGGGTGCTTCGATGACTTCTAGTATTTGTGGATGACCAAGTTATTATGTGCGTATTCAGTTTATAGAGTCAAAGTCCCTCGGGTTCTTATCACTTTTGTAGGATTCCGTAATACTGTCCGTTGGTATCGATAATGTCTGCTTTAACCCTTGTGATACATTCTGTGCTGAACATGTTTCATATTAAATATTCGACCCTTGACTGACCTGTATTAGTCTCTTGTCTTATTGATTATATTGGCAGTGTGAGATGCAGCGTGTTAAGACATTAATAATCACTGGTCATGATCAGTTGAAGATAAATAGCATTTAACTCAACTCCGAATACGACAGTTGATAAGACTGTGATTTTGATGACTCAAAATATTTAATTAGTAGTTTCATACCATGAGCAGACACCAACTACATGGGAACAAAAGTCACATCACATTCATGTACGATCTGTAAGAGTTCTCATTAGTTCATAAACACATGTTCACAATCTCTATCTAGAGTTCTGGTTAGAGGTCAGTTCCTTTTAACGGCCAATGTCCTTTGGCATAAATTCAGAGGCTAACTAGACTTAACTATCCTGCTAGTTCTGCAATACACTTATTATGCTAGGCTTACGTCTACTGCTAGTCGTTTAATATCCGTTACACTAGGCTTACGCTTGCCGCTAGCTGTACAATATCCATCTATACTAGTCTTACACTATTGCTAGTAACATAATGTTCCTTTGGCATACCACGCCAGGCTAATCTGCCATAATTATACAAACTGCGTTATTCATACGACGACTTACGTTTGGTTCAAGAAATACACTGCTCAAATGGCTTCCCAGCCACACAATTAAAAAGTGGACAACGCCACACACTTTCCAGTGGTTATACCACACAATATAAGTGGCAATGGCCACACTTCTGAAACACCCTGCCGTACGGGTCAAAACCCACAAGTCGAATGACGTTATAAAGACATACGCGTCATGCATAGTGATATGCATACTACGTCGTTAATATATATTCAATTGCGATGTTCCATGGTGCAGATCCGAGTGTGATCAAAACTCAAATGCATGCACACATGCAACAATCATCGACATCGGTCGATGAGATATATCTCTATTCGTTTGAGGTGTTCCATGATACAGTCATTCGAGTCGGCCAAACTCAAATGCCTGTAAGCATGAAACAATCCTCAACATCATCCCCCTCACTTCCAAACGTGACACTTGTGGCACGGATGATAGTGATGGAGAAGACGCTCGTCTCCCGAATATATTAATATTAGTACTATCTACTTATAACCATCATAATCATTAAGTAGACACATTAAATTATATAACATTAATAATAGCACTTGTCAACATGGTGACTAAAGAGTTAATTCAATTTCTTCTCAGAGACGTTGCGCGATAAAAGATCTGCCAAGTTATTGTCTGAGCCAGCAATAGGCAGAATCGTAAATGAAAATTCTTGAATCAACAAATACCATCGGTGTATTCTAGCGTTACGCATTGTTCTAGCTGTTATGTAAGTAAGAGGACTATGGTCTGTCATAATGTAAAAGTGCGTGCCGATGAGATATCTTGACAGTTTCTCCAGGCACCAGACGATAGACAGGAGCTCACGTTCACCTGTCGCATACTTCTGTTCAGCCGGAGTCAGTTTCCTCGACACATAGAAACATGGATGGAGTGTTTCCTTGTAACATTGCAGCAAACAACCACCCATGGCGCAACTCGAGACATCTGATTGAATTATAAATGGAATACGTATATTCGGTAATAACAAAATAGGTGCATTACTAAATAATTTCTTAATTGTTACCAAAGCGCTTTCGCAATCTTTGTCCCAACGTACCTTATTAGGACTACCTTTGGTCAACAGTGCGGACAAAGGTGTAGATAGTTGTGCGAAATGCGGGATGAACTTATGGTAATAGTTTATCAAGCCTAAAAGGCTTCTAACTTGTTTCTTAGTTGAAGGGGTAGAAATCTCTAGAATTCTTTTGACTGTATTGTCGTCAGGATACAGTTTGTGGTTACCTATTCGGTGACCAAGAAAAGAAATTTCCTGACAACCAATTTGGACCTTTGAAGGTCGCACATTCAAACCATGCATACGTAACGTATGTAGAAGGGAAGTTAAACCATCAATATGGTCTTCCCACGAGTCATGAAATAGGCAGATGTCATCGATGTACGTGATGACATCTTTACGATCGCCAAGAAGGCGGCGCATCATGCGCACAAACGTCGCTGGCGCATTCACTAACCCAAAACACATATAATTCCATTGGTAGAGCTCAAAAGGAGTTGTGAAAGCTGTGTAAGGTTTGGCATTTTCGGCAAGAGGAATTTGCCAGTAGCCTTTAGAGAGATCTAGTTTGCTAAAGAAGGTAGCATTAGATCATCTAAAAGTGGCATAGGCTCCCCGTCTGTGATTGTAATTTTATTCAATCGCCTAAAATCAATACAAATACGTAAAGAATCATCCTTCTTTTTAACTATCACCATTGGGAATGCATATGGTGATTCCGAAGGAGATATCACACCTAAACGTATCATCTCTTTTAACTCTTTCTCCACCCTATCTTTGTGGTGTAAAGATATAGGATAGGGTCTAAGTTTGATAGGTTTATAATCAGTAAGAGTAATATCATGGGATATAAGCGATGTCTGACCTGGAAGGTCGGTGAGAACATCATTGAAAGAAATGAGAATATCCCGAACTTGATCTTGTTGTGACGAAGATAGTGACGAAGAAATAGTCACGTCTTTCCAAGATTCCGATGATTGCAAAGAAGGTAGTTGAAATTGTAAAGGGATAGACGAAGTAGTATCTTCTTCATGAACAACTGCAAAAGAAGCAGTATGATGTGAAGAATCATCAATAGAGTTAATGACAGGAATTAATTCCTGTGGTCTTTCAACTGCTAATTTTAGCATGTTGACATGGAAGGTTTTGATTTTACCTCTAACGTTTACCGAGTAGTCAACATCTGTGACTTGTTTGATAACATCAAATGGACCTTGCCATGATATCAGTAATTTGTTATCGTTATGAGGTAGTAACAACCAAACTTTTCCCCCTGGTTTGAATGATCTTAATATTCTCTTTTGATTATGTAATAATCTTGATCGTTGAGTGGCTGATTTTATACTCTGGGATGCATACGTGCACGCATCGATGATTCGTTGTCGGAGATCAATCACTAACTCGTAGCTGTTTCGAGTGGCTGTATCAATTGATGCTCCAATCAACAAATCCTTGAGTATCATCATTGGTCCGCGAGGATTCGAACCATAAACCAATTCGAACGGAGACCATCCCGTGCTCTCGTGAGGCACTTCACGAAAAGCGAAGAGGGCCGCCGGCAGAAGCCGATCCCATTCACGAGGGCATTCTTCAGTTATCTTAGATAACATCTGTTTTAGAGTGCTATTGTAGCGCTCGCACACACCGTTTGATTGAGGCCTATACGCACTACAAAACGAGTGGTGAACAGATAGCATGGATTCTAAATCCCTCATAATGTTGGAAGTAAATTGTGATCCTTGATCTGACAATATATCCTCCGGAAAACCGATTCAACAAAATATCGAAAATAATGCATCAGACACGGATGCAGTTGTGAGGGTTTTCAATGGTATGGCCTCTGGCCAACGCGTGCAAAGATCTACGCAAGTTAAAATATAACGAAATCCATTATTTGAAACAATTGATAACGGACCCACTATATCTACTGTATATATACATACCAAGCTTCGTCTGTTTAATTCAAATGTTATCTCAGTGTTAACATACGGCTGTGAGAGTTGGAAAATAACAAAATCATTGGAGAACAAGCTGAATACATTCGAGAACAAATGTCTTAGAAAACTCATGAACATCAGTTGGAAAGAATTCAAGACTAATCGACAAATAAGAGAAGACTCTAGGCAGAAATATGTCTCCGACTATATAAGGAAAAGACGATGGTCATATATCGGTCATGTCCTACGAATGCAAAACAACAGAATACCACTACAGGCGCCACTTGGGTTCCTGAGGGTAAGCGGAAAAAAGGAAGACCAAAAGAAACACTCAGAAGAACAATAATAAGAGAAGGAAGAACGTTGGGCCTAAATAATGTGCAAGAGCTAAGAGGAGTGGCGTCACAACGAACAACCTGGAGAGCACTGGTTTCTGCCTTATGCGCCGTGTTTGGCGCTTAAAGAATTTATTATTATTATTATTATTATATCTACTGCAATCTTTTTGAAAGGTCTCTCAGGCACGTCCGTAATCTGTAAGGGTGCCGTATGGAACCTGCCCTTACGTGCTATACCTTGGCATGTTGTACATGATTTGCAGTATAACTTTGTATCCTTATTAACCCCAGGCCAATAAAATTGTGACGTAACAATTACGTAACACGAAACAATGTTCTTTTGATCCCCATATGCCCTGCCATAGGGGAGTCATGACCTGTTTGTAGGACCAATGGTCTGTATTCTTTAGGTACTATCACTTGATGTATAATTGTTTTGCCATCATCATAATATCTAGTGAGTATTGATTTCTTTATCTTGAACCATTGTTTAGCCCCTCTTGTGTATTTAATCGTTTTTTGTTCTGCTCGGCTAAACAATCCTTGTAAAGTTGGGTCACTCTTCTGTTTTTCTGCAAAAACAGAAGGTGAAACAGTGCCAACTTGAGACATAATTGTATCTATTATAGGAAGAGGTGGTGTAGCCATGTCCGTAGCTAACTGTTGTGCTCTCGTTACAACAGCATTTGCCACCTGTGGGTGAGATTCAACCCACATTGCAATCTCCTCGGGAGTGCAATCTTTAACTCCTGGTATGTTTCCTATTATAATTTCAGTTATGGGTGCTCTCAAGCCGCAGGCATAGACAGTGCCTGTGTAAAAAGGAGTATCAATATATATACTCGTGCCACAGGGAAAGTTTCTATATTCCCACCAAATGTGACACACTTAACTGATTTGCCTGTAAAAGCAGAGGGCTCGATAAGCGAGTGCTTAATGCCTATCGTTGAAGACCCCGTGTCACGCAAAACTCTCACTACCTTACCATCCAATATTCCGGGATGAAATGTAAGATAACCGACATTTACACATGCCGACATTGTTGGCATACAATGACCACAATCAAGTGTAATTGTAGACTTTAATCTGTTTTTCGATTGACACTCATAACATGTATCATTCATTACCATACATGCGTTCGCATGATCATTATCATCATTACCTTTTTCCTTTTTAACACTGCAACTATTTGCATGTCTCTGTTTATTTTTGTCTCTCGACGGAGATCTGGCATTACCTTTGTTATTATTGACTGACTTTTTATTGCTATAATAAAAATCAGTAGAGTCATCTTTCCTGGCATCTCTACCATAAGATGATCTCTGTTTATAGTATCCTTTTTGATGTGAACCATCATAATCCCTGCCTCTGTGATACCCACGATCATGAGGTGAATATCCTCTATAACCTCGTCGATATGAATTCGAAGGAGAGCGATGACGACGGAAGTTATAAAAACCTCTGTCGGATTGATAATAATCTGAACGACAACGTCCATCAAAGCTCTTCGATCGAGGTCTGTGATCATGTTGTGCAGCGCACACAGGCATAGGATCTCGAATAGTCGATCTATGAAGATCTTTATTCTGATGTGCGGTTTGATACTGTCTTCCGAGTTTTTCATACTCATCGATAGAATTAGGATGTCTTTCCTGTAAAAATGCTTCTAATTCAGTGCTGCATGCGGATAAAACTTTATCTCGCAGCATGAGATCTATAACACCTTCATATGTTTTATTTATACCAGATAGATCAATCCATCTGCTAAGGAAATGTTTAATAGATGCAATGAATTCACCAAAATCTGCATCCTTGCTTGGTTTAGCAGCATGAAAGCGATCTCTGAATCCAGACTCAGTTAACTGGAAACGTCTTAGTAATACCTCTTTTACGACATCGAAATCGCTTCTGCTCTTTTCATCAAGACTCATGAAACATTTAAGTGAGTCACCAGTCAAAAAATCAAGTAAAAGACTGCTCCATCTTTCCTTGGGTATGTTCAGAGCTGTGACCTTGATGATGAATCTAGATATAAAAGAGTCAACACAATCGCGAGTCTGGTCAAAATGTGGCATTTTTAACTTAGGATAAAAAATATTTGTAGCAGCCGCAGTCTTAGTCTGTTCAGACTGCACTTTAGCTAATTCTAAAGCTTTTTCTTTTTCTGCATGAAGTTTTAATGTTTCCATTTCCATGGCATTTTTATGTGCTTGATCCAGTTGCATAAGTTCCATTCTCCTTAATTCCATTTCTTTATCTTTTTGCTCTCTGTCTTTCTCTTGTTGAGCTAATTCTTTATCTCGTTGTGCCATTCTTTCCTTTTCAAATTCTCTGTCTTTTTCTTGTTGAGCTAATTCTTTATCACGTTGAGCTATAGTCAGTCGTTCTAATTCCATTTTCATGGATATTTCTTTTTCCCTCAATTCCCTCTCTTGGGTTAATTCAAACCTCCTAAGCTCATCAGCTCGTTTGGTCATTTCGCGCTGTTCCTTTCTTTCCAGACGCGATAAATATTCATCATATTTCGTATCTGCAAAACTTTGTAGTTCCGCCCCTGATTTTCCATAACTTTTCCCAATATCAATGAATTCCTGTAGTGTAGACATGATAATAGGTTTCTGAGTACCTTCAATAGTCTATAATATACACTAGGTTTATAGAAATCACTTTAATATGTACATGAATATATTAATCAATAACAAACAAGTTCGGAGAACATGTGACAAAGACAGTGAAAACAATCAAATGATTTACAATGAAATGATTTTTCAATTATACGACAACACTTTACACTTATAAAGTAAATAAAGGAGACTTATAAACAGTAATCAGTAAAAGAAAGAAAAGAATTTACATTACAAAAATATAACAAGACAAGTCGTCATAAACGAACGTGTAGACAAAGAAGTTTTAGCTCACACACGACAACAATTGTCAACAGTACTGAAAGTAGGTTATGTAAATAAAGAGGACGTAATTCACTTGACGCAACTGCTAAGCACACAAAATATGGTTATAATGCTAACTGAAGAAACATTTATTTCCTGACTCAAAAGAAAAAATATAATCAGTCAGATCCTCAGTCAGCAAAATAATCATGTAAATCTAGTAGAAGTTAACATTCACTGAAGCTTTCCTGGGAAAATTCCAGTCAATATTAAACACGACGAATATACGAATATACAAAAAACATGAATGGGGGAACACAGATGATAGTAAAAAGTAAGTAACGTGATGATGAACTGTAGACCAAAGCTAATGCAAGGATAATATGATAATGTTCAAGCGCCCAAGTAAAATCAAGAACTTATCTGTTTAGTTGTCCCTCTGAGAAATACATGAATGCATGTAATTCTAATCCAAGTGTCTTCAACAGCTGAGGTCCATTGATGGTAGACCTTGACCTTCGCAGCAGGGAACCGTTTGAAAGTATTGCTTCGGTCTTCAAACGTAGTTTCTTCAATCGATCTGCGTCGCAGCCTCAGATGAATTTGATGAAGAGATACATTCTCCACTGGTTCAGGTTCTCGAGTGGAAGATTACCGTTCTATCTGCGTGAATCAGTCTCTTTGGTGGAAGAAAATTTCGGATTCTCAGGCAATGTTGTCTGCTAACGTTGACGGCATGAATGTAGTGACGTCACTTTCTGTCCTGCGCATTTCAGTTGCCGGTTAGGATTGAATGAATGATTTTGCATTTAAAACGTTCATCATCAGTTTAACTTTCTTCGATACTTGAAGGGGGGAATCCAGTATTCACGAAATCCAGACACTTTCTGACACCAGTATGTTACGGGCGCTCTCGGGGACCCCAGTATATTCTGGGTGCTTCGATGACTTCTAGTATTTGTGGATGACCAAGTTATTATATGCGTATTCAGTTTATAGAGTCAAAGTCCCTCGGGTTCTTATCACTTTTGTAGGATTCCGTAATACTGTCCGTTGGTATCGATAATGTCTGCTTTAACCCTTGTGATACATTCTGTGCTGAACATGTTTCATATTAAATATTCGACCCTTGACTGACCTGTATTAGTCTCTTGTCTTATTGATTATATTGGCAGTGTGAGATGCAGCGTGTTAAGACATTAATAATCACTGGTCATGATCAGTTGAAGATAAATAGCATTTAACTCAACTCCGAATACGACAGTTGATAAGACTGTGATTTTGATGACTCAAAATATTTAATTAGTAGTTTCATACCATGAGCAGACACCAACTACATGGGAACAAAAGTCACATCACATTCATGTACGATCTGTAAGAGTTCTCATTAGTTCATAAACACATGTTCACAATCTCTATCTAGAGTTCTGGTTAGAGGTCAGTTCCTTTTAACGGCCAATGTCCTTTGGCATAAATTCAGAGGCTAACTAGACTTAACTATCCTGCTAGTTCTGCAATACACTTATTATGCTAGGCTTACGTCTACTGCTAGTCGTTTAATATCCGTTACACTAGGCTTACGCTTGCCGCTAGCTGTACAATATCCATCTATACTAGTCTTACACTATTGCTAGTAACATAATGTTCCTTTGGCATACCACGCCAGGCTAATCTGCCATAATTATGCAAACTGCGTTATTCATACGACGACTTACGTTTGGTTCAAGAAATACACTGCTCAAATGGCTTCCCAGCCACACAATTAAAAAGTGGACAACGCCACACACTTTCCAGTGGTTATACCACACAATATAAGTGGCAATGGCCACACTTCTGAAACACCCTGCCGTACGGGTCAAAACCCACAAGTCGAATGACGTTATAAAGACATACGCGTCATGCATAGTGATATGCATACTACGTCGTTAATATATATTCAATTGCGATGTTCCATGGTGCAGATCCGAGTGTGATCAAAACTCAAATGCATGCACACATGCAACAATCATCGACATCGGTCGATGAGATATATCTCTATTCGTTTGAGGTGTTCCATGATACAGTCATTCGAGTCGGCCAAACTCAAATGCCTGTAAGCATGAAACAATCCTCAACAACGCCACTGTACGTTCACATACTTTTCCTCCATACAATAATGTGGAGTAACCACATTTCCTTTGACATGATCTTCTCTTCTTTTCTTTTCACTTATATTTGCTTCAGGCATGTTAAACAGTGTTCATTGAACACAGAGGCTTGCTAAACTATTTTAATACAATAATATGTCAACATAATCATAACAACATACATCAGTTAGACATCGTTTAATGTGAGGACTCAACAATGGCTGCTTCCGACATGTCCTTCACTTTTTCCCCAATAGCAGTATCTAACTTTGTAGTTGGACCAAACATATTAAATTTCATAAAATATCCTTACCACAATCAAGAAATATATAAACAAATGACGCTGATTTTGTGAAGAAATTGCCTCAGCTTCCTCCGAACTGCACAGACTGTGAATTTATTCTTTATTTAAGTTTAAAATTAACACAGCTGTTTTTCAGCGTATCTGTATACAAATTTTAGTTCAACTGGCAATGAATAGTCAAAGCCTTTTGCTATTATCTACCAGCACTAGCCAATCGTAACGTTCTACTACTTGAATTCAAAAGCAGTTTGAATGAAAAACCAAAATAATTTTGAATAACTGTGGTCGATTGGCTAGTCTGCTCTAGTCATGCCCAATACAAAAAGATATTACGTTAGGATTACATTTCTCCTACCGTTCCCCTTTCCCATTCATACTCTGTTCACCCCAAGCGATTTTGAATGTACTTCCCTGCCTCTTTTTCCAGCTCGCGTCTCCCTAACGTTACCAAAAAAAAACATGAGCAGGAACGCCAGTGTGTCTGTTCGTGTGTTCTTAGATATTAGTATTTCTTCAATAACTTCTCTAATACTGGGAATATCATATTATTTAAAGTACATTCTTACTCAGCTAACTCTACGTCATACTATCATATAATTCTTATGGGGAACTTCATAATGGTTTAAAATTTCCAATTTATGTCATCGTCCATCGTCAAATAAAATTTTGCACAAGTCCGCCATCTTTCCTCTCCTTCGTCTTGCGAGCATGTATTTTTTAAATAACTACTTGTTTTAGTTACATCAGAAATGCTACCACTAGGAGGAAATAAAACTGTCTGCGTGGTTATGCCTTGGCTGGCTTTTTTGCAGTGTGAATATATGCGTTGCAGACTGTGTCATCGAAGCGGGGTGTAGACGGGGCGGGTTTCAGAATTTGCGTTACTAGTTAGCATTGTATCGTGTAATACTACCAAAAAATGTAAGGATTACTACTGATTTTGCTACAAAGTTGACAGAAAGTGTTACTTCAGATAGCTATATTGCGGCATGCTTCCGCCAATAGTTAATTGTAAGGCTAGACTACAAAGTGTAATCAGCAGATTGGGCACAAGTTAAATATAGTAGTGTTTGTCGAAAACGAAACTAAAGCGTGTCAGACTTTTTCCGTGAAATCGTTCTATAGGCTTAGCACTGTGCAAAAGGCAGCGCTGCTGGCTTCGAAGATGCCAACCGTCAGACACATGCGGGCTAATGTATTGATTATCGTTTTATGCCTAAATCGTACTGAATTGAGCGTTTATTCTCGCATATTTTGCTACAGTCTTCCTATTCAAAGTTCAAAATCCCGATAGACGAGACCCCATTTGTCGTAGATTTTTGATAGGGGAATTAAGACTTGGGTTGGTCCCTTCTGAATAGATTAGAATACGTGATAGCCACAGTGAGAGATGATAGTAGAAATAGATTTCCACGAGTGAGATGGTATAAATTTATATAGGCTGTCCCGGAAAGCGAGAATCTTCTCTCTCTTCGCCTATCTTCTACAACAGATCCAGAGGAGTCAGACAGTCCATAAACTATATATATTAATATATATATTACCACTCACGTGCACACACACACACACACAATTGACGACATGTAGACACACACACATGGGAAAACTATAACAATGATTATATAGATATTTATGAACGAGCTGACCCGACACACTGATTAAGTTCAAGGGAATTTTTAATTATCAGAAAAATTCCATCACAACACATAAAATTACATCAAAGCATATACAAATAGTCATAAAGTCAATACGAATGCTACAAGAATGATAGACTCACAGTATGATCCTTTCCCCCGATGTATGCCCACAGTCCTGTTAGAAGAAAGTGATAGCCCGAAGGAATCAAGGATACGTTAGCGGTAATCTAGTGATTTTCTCCTTTTTTAACGGTATGAACAGACTTAGATATTAGTATGATCTATCCTAAGGAAAAGTATCTTGTTTGAAACAAAAAAACTTGCACAAAGAAATTACAAAGTGGGTGAAATTTGGTATACCATAAAAAAAGTCACTCGTTCCTGCTTTCTCTCGGTTCATTCATCAGGGCCCTGTCTCACACAACCTTACCTACAATCGTGCTGCTGTTCGCCGTCTGGCGCACGTTATGACACAATCTGTTTTATCGTTTGGTGAAGCGGATACCCAGCTCTGCAGATCTTGGTTTCATCTAATTTGTCCGGGGAGCGTCCTCTTCAGGCGATGATTTTGTTCAGATTTTAAGTTAGTGTCACTTTATCAGTTCAGGTAAGAATTAGTTTTCAAGCGGGCTCACAGGATCAGAATCACGAGGTTTCCACTCATCATCATCTCAACCCATAACCCGTCATGGGTCGTAGGGGTGCCATGGTGGAAGCATCAGCAGACAGGGTCCTCCACTGCTCTCTATTCTCAGCAATGCGTACAAGTGTGGAAAAACCGTGTCCTGCCCATTCTTTGATGTTATCAGCCCAGGATTTTCTTTGCCTTCCTCTTCTCCGTTTACCTTCGGCTGTTCCCTGGAGGATCGTTTTCGAAAGGAGTCATGACGAGTTACATGCCCAAACCAGGCAAGCTTTCGACGTTTCACTATTGACAAAAGTGGTTCTTGGTGGCCTGCATAGGTGTTTATCTTCTCTCTAACATAGACATTTGTTTTTGTGCTCTTTATAGCAAATGCGCAAAATTCTTCTATAACATTTATGCTCGAAAGCCTGAATCCTTCGCTCCGTATCTGCAGTGAGTGTCCAGCCCTCACACCCATACAAGAGAATAGATAATACAAGTGATTTGTATAATTTGATCTTCACAGGAAAACTGATGTTACTTTTCCAGATCACATTCAACCTTGTCATGGCAGCTGAGGCCATCTCAAGTCTTGTCTTGATTTCTTTACTTGATCTTCCATCACTACATATAGTGGACCCGAGATATTTAAAGGTGTTAACTTCTTCTAACGTTTGCCCATTTAACGTAATGTTGGTCGGAACATGTTTCTTATGGCTATTCACCAATATCTTGCTTTTTTCTATATTAATTTCCATC
Organism: Oreohelix idahoensis; assembly: GCA_024509875.1. Taxonomy (NCBI): domain Eukaryota; kingdom Metazoa; phylum Mollusca; class Gastropoda; order Stylommatophora; family Oreohelicidae; genus Oreohelix; species Oreohelix idahoensis. Next base: position 234,001 of record JAMPIV010021407.1, read on the forward strand.
CCATATGTTCTTGTTACTTTCTCCAGTCTAGAGGTAAAGTCTTGAAGTTCTGATTCTGTTCCAGCTATCAGATCAATATCATCAGCAAAACGTAGATTACACAGAGGTCGGCCTCCAATCGATATGGTAGGTTTCCACTACTTAGGAACAATGTCAGGTTTGTAACTTCGATCAAAAGGTAAAATTCTTGGTCACACCACAAGTTGACATAATTTGCGGAACGTTACTGTTTGTAATAGTTTACTTTCCACAAGGGCTGAACTGTACTTAAGTTTTCTCAGGAAGAATTAAAATCTGGCGCAATAGGCCCGTTATGTCATTTCACCTTTAAAGTTCTTGTAAAGATTTTGCACCAAGTCTTTTAAGGAAAATGTTTTAGTTCTTCTCAGATATTACTCATCAGTACTTAACGCTGGCAAAGTTTGGGTTAACCCCAGTTTTCATCACTAAATAGAGGAAAAAACACATATAAAATAATTATACCTACTATGTACTCGTTATAACTTACATTTTAAACTGCAAGCGTACAGCTTGACTTATCATTTAAAACTTCCCGTGAAATAGTTATATTCATAAAATCAATCATCATGAATTAGGAATACATACGTATCCCGTCAATACTCACTGATGCAGCATTTCAGTTCTAAGTTAATTTTAAAATATATTCTCGTCTGATTATTTAGCAGTAAAATCAAATTCATTTATAGCTGCATGATTTTAAGCTAGAAATTATAATTTATTCTGCTTTCCACTGAAACACGTCAGCTAGAGAATATAACAGACTTATAAATTAAGCACTTTGCACAAAAATCTAACTAGGGAAATATGAAATAAGCGATGTAACACTTTAAACACTTCACAAAATACTAGATATCTAATATATAATATTTACTTCCGCACAGAACTACAGATTAATACCACGAACTAGAATCATTCAATATAATAGTAGTCTAGAACTCGGCAAAATTGCCCAGAAACTAAAGACTTTTCAATACACAAGATATTTCTTCTAACCTGGCGATCTGTCTTCTGCAGATTTAGGAGTACGAATGAAATTGAATTTACAGCTCCTTTATAGATATATGAAACAGGACAAAGGATGCGCTCTATTACAAAATCCGAAATCATCTCCCCTTTCCCGTCTTTAACACTGCACATACCCAGACACCAGCCATAGCTGCCAGCCGCGTCTTAACACCTTCTCCCGACGTACGGCTATTCCTGAGCCATGCAGATGACAGTTTCCACACCTTAGGCCGAGCAATTGGCCGGAGAAACACTGTGACAGGGGAAACTGTAGACAGATGTCTGCTCTCTATGTCTGAGATAGATGAATATTCGCAGTTTCTCGTCTGACTGACATCTACGTAATAGAATGCGTATCAGTATGAGAAAGAAAAACGGTAAAGTGAGAATGGGAAAGAAAATATTTTTCGCAAACGAACGAATGCGAAAAATACAGGAAAAGGATAAAAGAGCGATAATAAAGTAAAGGACACGGGTAGAAAAAGAAGAGAATATAGAAAATTTATTGATCATAATCTCTATGCGACACTTCTCCTCCTTCTTCTTCTCCCCCTTCTTCTCCTCCTGCTTCTTCTCCTCCTACCTCTTCTCCTTCGTCTTCTCCGCCTTCTCCTACTCCTTCTCCTCCTCTTTCTTCTTCTCCCCTTCTTCTATTTCTTCAAGGGCCATGCTCGGTAGCGTAGGTAATTATGCCTCTCCACAGCTTTACCAGTTCTGTTGTTGACTTCGTGCGCTCCGTGTATTTCTCGGGATCTCTGAGGAGACTAACGAAAAATGAAAATAGAAATACTCCTTCCTCACTCATGCCATAAGCAGAGACTAATTCAAGGTTGTGCATGGAGCTGGCAACCTCATCATGTTAAACTATTTGCTACAACAACCACCGCTGCAGGAACACACGAATATTTTGGTGCAGGATTCTTGGGGCCTAACTTCAGTGGTGACTTTATGCTCCACAATGAGCGACAAGAGAAATGGTGATATATTGCAAGTGGCCCCCACGCTCTATGCGAAGCTGCAAATGAAAATGGTGACAATGGTAATAATAATGATTGTTGTATCGCTGGTAGAATCTGAAGAAGTACAACGGAAGAATGCGCTAAATCAACTAGAGCTTCGTGGGCAATACAGAAGAGATGGACCCGCAATAGAAATAAAAGAAGAGTTGGAAAAGTAGTTGTATATCCGACGTTGAAATGGAAATGAGGGAACATAAATGGTGACCAAAAGATATTTGCTACGGACAACTAGCAGATGGAAAAAGGACAGCCGGGCGACCAAAGCTGAGGTTCAGAGATATACACTGCTTAGACAGCTCAGGCAATGCCTGCATGGAAGATGGTCGTTGTTGCGAACTTCCTCCTGTTGCCCTTCAAACTGTTCAGAGTATTATGTCTTTAGTAGACATGGCCAATCTAGCATCTAGGGCTACTAGCTAACAGCAAGGAACGTTCCAACTTCTCAAATAACACCGCCACTCCAGGTTACGTTTGAGACGGACACTTTATTCATGACGAAACGATACAGCTCCATTAATGATCATACTCCTGTAGTGTACAATTGTTAGAAACACATCTGTCTATACTTCTTATATCACTTAGACAGTCCGTCATTGTCGAAGGAAAATGTCGTCTTCATTTTCAACAGTTTTAATATATATTCACACTCGACACTGAGAAGCTATACTCCCTGTAAATGTAGATAACTAGATACACCTCACAGAAGATCTTGATGTATTAGTGATGAAATAACTCAGGGATATCCACTGAAAGTAAGGAGCTCAAACACATGCGTCCACTCGCCATGACACACAATGGTAGAAGACCCCAGCAGACTATCTCCTCGCTTTTGCTTTTTTAGTTTCACGTCTGCCAAACAACCATATCGGCATGACGTCACTTCCTGTATTAATAAGTGACTCCGTATAAAATAAACAAACAAGGAGCCCTGTTGAGCTACGTATTATACCGACACAATCGTTATGACTTTTAATCATAACAGTCGTATCCTTAAAAATATCTTCTACGGACAATTGGCAGATAGCAAAGGAACAGCCGGGCAACAGAGGTTCAAAGATGTGTGCAAGAGAGACACGAAGACCCTGGATATATTCAGGAACCTGAGAGGATGAAGCTGTCGATCGTACCAAGGGCTACGCTTCCTACGGCACCACCTCAGATTAGACGAAAATAAGCTCTCACAACAAACAGAAGAGAAAGAAGCACGACGAAAGAAACACCAGAAAAAAAGCAGCTGAGTGCTATCACCGCACGGGAGCATTCCCATAGTCCGTTATGACTGAAGAGGCTACTACTACTGAAGGGACGTAATTATGGTGATGATATATCACTGGTCACCTTCATCAATCAATATATTTAGCACGCCGAAACGTACACACTGAGGATCATTGTTGAATGTCCATGTTTGACATCCAAAGAACAATGAGAACATGAAGTCTGAGACCTTGCAACAGCTGAAAAATGATGACGTACCTTCTTGTTGTATGAATGTTATAAATAATGTGAAGGAAATATGAAGTAATAATTGTTTACTGGGTTAATATTGCATCAGGAAAAGTGAATAGAGTAGTGCACGAGTGGGCGTTTTGATTAATAAAAGATGGCTGTGGTAGAAGTATCTGGACAAGATGAAACGAGCCAGCAGATCTTGGATTCATGAGAAGAAGACAGCATGGCCTAGAGCAGAGGTTCTAAACTTTTTTCTCTTTTTCAGAGCGTTAGGCTACAGTCATCTTTCATGGAAATACTTTATTCCAGTATTAACCCTTTTAATGGGCACTCCCCCCCTAGTCATCATCCTGGTGAGCCTCATTTACCTCTGTGGCCTTCCCCCTCATAGTCGCTGTTATCTGGAAAAAGGTACTTTAGCATCTTACTGTAAGCCCCCTAGAAATATGGCATGACCTGTTTTGAACCACTGGCCTAGAGCTGGCTTAAAGCAGGGGTTCTCAACCTGTGGCCTACGAACCTCTATCTTATGCAGTTCAGGAATAAAGTGAAGTGTTATTAGTTAGCTTGTGAGTTTTCACTGAGAACAAGGATGAGGGTACCTTTACTCCTGGGGATATTAGGTTTTTTTTTAATGAGGGCAAGAGAAGACTAGACCAAAATTTCCTAAGGTTAATTCTGAGAACAAGGATGAGGGTACCTTTAATCCTGGAGATACTGGGTTTTTTAATGAGGGCAAGAGAAGACTAGACCAACATTTCCCAAGGTTAATTCTGAGAACAAGGATGAGGGTACCTTTACTCCTGGATATATTGGGTTTTTTAATGAGGGCAAGCAAAGGTAAGGTAAAGGGTCACGTTACACGCCCATTGAGGCATATTGGGAATATGGTGTTAGACCCATAATTTCTTGACCATCGGCACACTAGGGGTGATGTGGTCAGCATGACACCGGCTGAGGGCAAGTGAAGACTAGACCAAAATTTCCCACGGTTAATTCTTTCTTTTTCCTTGTGGGGCATGAAGCAGCCTCTGAAGCTGGGCCCCTCGTAGGAAGCCTGCATAATAGCACTCAAGTGCTCTTGCAATGGTAGTTTCTTTAGCGATCTGTTTCGCATGATGAGATTGATAGCTCCCATGCACAACCTTATATTAGTGGCCTCGTACGACATGCCTGACGGTGCAGTGGCCCTGTTCTTCCCTTGTCTCATCAGAGACCTTTAAGAACTACACATGTTCAATGCTACGTGTTCTTTAAGGTTCATTTTTCTGTTTGCTCCCTATCTAACATAGAACCAATACTACCATACGTCCCCTTGCAGGAAACCTTCACAAAGCATTTACATGTTCTTAAAGCAGTGGTTTGTGTAACAATCTGTTTTACACGATGTGTTTGCCAGCCCCATCATGCACAACGTTTTGTTCATTAAGGCTACCAAAGTAAACGTCTCATTGTCTTCAAATATTAATATTGTCTTGGTCTCTTCAATCCATATTCGGATTCCCAGCCATAGACACGCTAAACCCTTTAATAGCTCCCTCTGTGGACTTTCTTGTCGTATTTATGTTTGTCCCGATTTCCGTGTCGGTGCTAGAGCGATTTGTGTTTGCCCACTTATAGATTTGAAGGAGATAGGTTTTTCCTCACGGACTCCATGTTTGTTCTTGAAATCAAAGTGAAACTTCAGACTTCTAGAACTTTGATTGGCCAATTGATTACCGTCCAGAGATTGGATGGAACATGAAGAGGAATTCATTTGACGGAAGCGAGTTCTCACGATATCGCGTGAGATATGATGTTCCCATTAGAGGATGGGAAAACAGGCACAGTTACCACGGGGGTTTTCTCTTTTTAACTTAAATAACTTTTTCATTGTAATGTGCGGTTTAAGGAAAATTTCCTTGTAGTTCTATTTGATTGTTTGTTTGTTTGTATTTCTCTTAATAATGCTTAATATTTTTGTAGTTTATGAACAGGAAAAAAGGTAAAGGCAAATACTGCATTAGGGGAGTGAAGTGTTAGAGACTTCACTATACTAGGTCCAGCTTTTTTAATGAAGTGAGGTGATCCTTTCTTCAATGCCTTTTGCCTTCCCTAACTCAAGAGCAGAGTCAAAACCAACTTACAGCTGGTTAGACTGAATCTTGACGCTACTAGGCTCCGATCCCGGAATCCAGTAACTGTGCTGCGAGAAGTAAGAGCTCTAACTGCTTAGCCATGTGAAATTTGTTTATTTCTTAACTCATTTCTTTTTCTCTTAGGTCGGTCACATTCTCACTGTAGTTGGAAAAAAAAGGATCCCGTTACACGCCCATTGAGGCATATTGGGAATATGGTGTTAGGCCCATATTTTCTTGACCATCGGCACACTAGGGGTGATGTGGTCAGCATCACGCCGGCCGCCTTAACCTTCCCAGAAGTTGCTCTGGTACCCAGTTGGGGCTGGGTCGACCCAGGATCCGTTTGCGGCCTAAAAAAAATCCCACCTCATATGGGGATCGAACCATAGACCACTGAGCTAGGAACCCAGTGCATTAACAACTATGCTACCGCGGCTCCCATTGTAGTTGGAGATACCTTGTTATTGTTTTCTCTCACGTCAGTCACATTCCCATTTGGTGTAAGCCAGGGATGACGAAATCGCGGCCCGCGGGTGGCATACGGCCTGATGCACTCTTCACTACGCCCCGCTCTACTGCCTAACACACGTTTGCAATTTACCACTGTCCTCGGTTTGCGACGCAGTATGACTCGGGAAAAGTTTAGTGTAAATTATGAGTTATGACTTATGCTTGTTTATTTTTCATACCCTGCAAACTAGCAAGCAGTTGTTGAACCTTATGTTGCCAACATTCTACCGAGTACTACTGTAAGCATTGATATATCGTTATGTATATTTTATAGTGCCTCGTTCACATATTATCCCAGCTTTTTCAGTCAGTAACGCTAAGGGATGCAACTTTGGTTGAAAGTTAGACATTAATTGTATTGTTTCCCTTATATGTACTCTCCCGAAAATAGTAACACTCAACAAAGAAAAGTGCGCAAAGGTTGGTGTGCACAAAGATATATTTATAGAATGTGTGATCCCGTATATACACATTGGGATCATCGCTGCTGCTACTTTGTTCGTGTACTGTGGTGATGCACAGTGGTTTTTTATTAATACTTTTGAATAAGTAAAATTGCCGTTAGTTATTGGTGCTTTTGAATTTAATTCCCGTGCCAAAACCAATAGGTGATGAGTTTCTCGCAGCAAATGTCGAAGTATATGAACGCTAATTGTTCCTGTAGCTAGCTGGTTGTATACATGTCGGACCCATCCTCTCATACTTCCATCTTTGCTAGGCTTACATTGTATGCCAAATTCGAGTAATCTTAGCCCTGTTGATTCATGGACTACAGTGTCGTTCCCTAACAAGTGATCATTAATTGTCCCTAGTATCTCTCCCTTATCCATATCCACATCGCTTCGTTGCACGAAATAAACATTTTAAGGATTTCTTTGTCTATATTAGTTGACAATATTCATTTAGAGACTGATATTTTAGAAAATGCAAGCTGTCGACAGTTAAATGAGTGGAAATCGCTAGTGGGACAAAAGCACATTATGATTATAAATGCGGTAAGTGTTAGTCAGACTGCACTGGAAACGCACTGGACACAACAGATTGAGATACCATTTACACCACAAGTACAGAACTCTACACCTACGGCACCAGCCCGATGACAGCCGAACACCTGTTGCAGTCCTGCCCAACATACAGCAATGAACGGAGTAGCATATGGCAACAGCCTACCTCACTTCACGAAAAACTGTTTGGAGATGTCAGGAACCTTGAGCTGACTACTTCCTTTTTTAGAGTCATTAATGTAGAAGTCTGAGGGCGAAAGAGGAAAAAGAAGAAGAAGGACTCCAATAAATATCTTGGGAGCCATTTAGCAAGAGTTGCAAGAACAGACAATGATATCAGAATAAGAATAATAAGTGGTGGGACGCTCCCTCCACATTGTGGGTTCTATTTATAATTATTTCAGGTAAATAGCTCCCCACATCCACACTCGAAATCTATATCCATTATGTTAGTTTGTACTTGATTGCTCGTTCTGTTGTTATATATTACTGCTCGTTGCTTTATTACGTCTAGGATGAAATCTCCTAATGATTATGTGCGTTCTCACGAAATCCAACAACATAAATACGGGCTCTGTAACTGGACCAACCAACAACAAGGAATTAAGGCCGTTTCCCTTCATAAACAAACTCATTTTTCTTTAATACACATATTTGATTCCATTGTAGCATACATATCAGTTCGCATATATTGATCCATAAATCATCATGACAGGATTAACCCTGTTTCAAGAGTATCCATTCATTATATCATCCACATTCTTTAAAAAAGGCACCACTACGTAATAGGTTCCCATTGGAACGTAAGTTGAGACCAGGGCCGGCTCTACCGACGGTGCAACACGTGCATTTGCACAGGGCGGCAAGCTTTGGGGGGCGGCAAAAAATCTTTTTTACTTATTTTTACATTCCCGCCAAAATATTCCGCCGGCAGAGAAAAGTCAGGCCATATCTTTTGCCAGTCAACGTTATTTGTGACATATTTATTTGAATTTGTGGTAAGAATGCTTTATGTTTTCTCTGCCCTGTCCAGACTGTGAATTTAGTATTTAATTTTACAATTTATCACATCTGCTCTAAGCCTACCTTGCCGTGGTTGGAGAAATCAGTCCATTGGCAACTACCAAAAAAATTTTGTTAACCTTACCTCCACCATTAAGCCTAGCTTGAGCGCCCCAATGATCCCGGGAGCTATGCCGGCGGGAGTTTTACTCCTGGCAGGGTCACCCAAGCCGGACAGGTCCTGGGTGAGGGGCCAGACTAAATGGGCTGAGGAGTGGGTGGAACCCTATAGGTGTAGATGCAGAACCCACCGGCGAGTGGTACATGCTCTGGTCTGCACCAATCCACCCCCACTTCATGGGTTAAATGCTTTCTTGCCTCATTCTTCACTGTTTGTCGTCTATCACGCCCACGGCGACCGTTGCCTCAATTGGCTGTGTGTGGTGTACCCGGAAACGGGGCCTCCCAGCACTGAGGCACAGTTAAGTCCCCGATGTCACTTATCGGTGCAGAATTGAGAGAGATGGCTGAGCATCACAATCCCCCCTGTGTTGCAGCATGATGAGAACCCAGCATTGCACACTGAGCTTGGGGGGATCACTTGGGCACCAGACTTAATACTGGCTCTTGACTGGATGGCCGCATGCAGGAGATTTCTACAATGGGGGTTGGCAGGTGGTGGGTATCTGGAAGTGGCTCTGTGCAGGACGTGAGGATTCCTTGGGAGAGCCCAAAACCAGAGCACAGCATTGTGCAAGCTCTGCATAGTTGGAGAGCCCCCTGGATGACGGGGAATGCACAGTGTGCTACCCCACCTATCCCCAACTGCTAACTTAGAACCAGAAGTGGGGTCCTCTGTATGCGTGCCAGGCCAGGATAAAACGCCTGGGAAAGAGACTGGAGCTCAGAACTCCCTAACTCAAAGTTGCAGGATGGCAGAAAAGCCACGGGAAAGACAGGGCTATTTTGAAGATAACGCAACCATATTTTCACCATACGAGCTCGGACGCCGCCTCGGTAAACAAGGTCCGCGCAGAGCAGTGACACCCCCAGGCTGCTTGCGAATAGTCTACTACTGGGAACATAAACAGATTAGGGATGAGCCCACTCTCCCGTTGAGCAGGTGCTAAAGTCGTAGATACTGGGCCAGAAGGCGCACCGGAAACCACAGTATCATGCAACTCGCTTTTTTTTTTCTATGGAGAGTACACCGTCAAATAAATCTCGTTCTGGTGCTCGCCCTGTGGAGCTCCACCAGGCAGGTGCAGTGCCGGGCTCTGAGCCTCGACAGAGCCCACCCTCAGCTACTGGAGGACCCTCTAGACCGTCTTGTGGAGTCAGCAGACGGCGGAGGAGAACTACTGACCAAAACAAAACAGAAAAAGAGAAACCCAGAGTGCCACTTGTCATAATGCACTGGAATGCAGAGGGAGTGAACAGCAAGCAGGCTGGATACAGCAAAAAGACAGAGCTGGAAAACATCTTGTATGAGAAGCAAGTCAGTGTTTGCTGTATCCAAGAGACTCACTTGAAAGCAGATCAAACCTTTAAAATAAGGGGATATCAATGCTTCAGATCCGACAGAAAAGATAGACGAAAAGGAGGGTACTTACTCTTGTAAGGAATAACATTCCTGCACACGAAAGGAAAACCTTCATGGATGGAGCAGAATATCAGCTGCTGCAGATAAAGGTAGACAAGATGGAAATAGAACTCCTGAACTATTACTGTCCGAACAACAAACCTCTGAGTCTCAGCTCTATACAGGTACCAGCCACCAACTTTATAGCAGTTGGAGACTTTAATAGCCACTCCCAGAGCTGGGGCTATAACCATCTGGATCACAGAGGTGAAGAGGTTGAAACTTGGCAAGATGATCACTCCCTAATCCTAGTCAATAATGCCACAGATACTCCTACCTTCTACTCCAGAGGATGGCACACAACTTCAACACCAGATCTTGCCTTCTCCACACCAGATATAGCTGGATCTATTAGTAGAGAAGTAGGAGATCAACTAGGGGGAAGCGACCATCGCCCAATCTTTCTTACTGTCCAGAGTGCAACTCTCAGTACAGGCCCAGCCATTACAAGATGGAACTACAAAAAAGCCAACTGGGGTTTATTCAGGCATCAGGTGAACACGCTGCTGTCTACCCTCAAGGTACAGAACCGAGATATTAATGAAGTGGTAAAAGACTTCAACAGATGCATACTACAAGCTGCAAAAGAAACCATTCCCAAAGGATGCCGGCGTAACTACATACCATACTGGTCCAGCACACTCCAAGAACGTCAGGAAGCTATGGACAAGGCTAGAAAGAACGCAGAGTCTCAGCCTTCACTTGAAACTCACAACAAATGGAAAAAGGCTGTAGCAGAGTTTCAGAGAACAAAGCTAGAAGAAAAACGGAAAAGCTGGAGAACTAAAACGGCATCGCTGAACCTTGAGAAAGACGGCAGGAAACTTTGGAGATTAGTCAAGTCTCTAAATGAAGAGCGTTCCTCACCAAGGCAGACTATCACATTGGATGAAGGTGGCAAACTTTTCAGAGGAAAACAAGCTGCAGACTTGTTTGCTAGAAGATACAGTTCAGAAAGCAACTTACCCATTAACATAGACCATCAGAGAGAGATAAGAAAAGAAATACTGGCAACCATGGGACAGACAGATACTCCTGCCCCAATGAGGGAACCCATCACACTAGGAGAACTACAGAAGGCTATTTCCAAGCTTAAGTTTCAAAAGTCACCCGGCCCAGACAAAATCAGCAACGAAATGCTAGTAAATCTGAGCTCAGCAGCAAAGACAAAACTGCTTGAGATATTCAACCACAGCTGGTTGAAAGGAACGGTACCCCAAGTATGGAGAGAAGCCATCACAATACCCATACTAAAGAAAGGGAAATGTAAGACCGAGGCTGCAAGTTACCGGCCAATCAGTCTCACAAGCTGTGTTGGGAAGACTATGGAGGGAATAGTCAACCACAGATTGAAATGGTATTTAGAGTCTGAGCAGATCCTGGTGCCGGAACAAGCTGGATTTAGAGAATGCTACAGTATAGAAGACCAAGTTACTTACTTGTCTCAAGCAATAGAAGATGCCTTTCAGGAGAAGAAAAAGGTCCTAACGATCTGGGTCGACTTCAAGCAGGCCTTTGACAGGGTGTGGAAAGATGGCCTCATTGCAAAACTTGGGAGAGGTGGAATCCAAGGCAACATGATGAAATGGATCCAGTCATACTTGCATAACAGGAGAACTAGAGTCACTCTTGACGGTCTGCAGAGCAGAAAAGTGTTGCTCCATCAGGGGGTACCTCAAGGAGGAGTAATTTCCCCTACACTCTTCCTTGTTTACATCAATGACCTGGTGAAAGATCTCCCTGCAGGAGTGAAAGCTGCCTTATATGCAGATGACCTAGTACTCTGGTGCGCTGATGAAAATGTCACCACAGCAAATTATAGAATGCAGCGGGCAGCAGACATGCTAGTGTCATGGGCAGAGAAATGGCTTATCACAATAAACACAGACAAAACCTCCACAACACTGTTCTCCCTCGCCCCCAAGGACAAATCAGCTAACATACACCTAGGGACAACCGTTATCAAGGAAGAAAGCTACCCCACCTATCTTGGGGTGACATTTGACCAAAGGCTTACATGGAATAAGCATATTGAAAATGCAGAAGGAAAGGCCCGAAGACGACTAGGCATACTCAGAAAAATTGGCAGGTACCAACTGGGGAGCAAATGAACGAAATCTAAAGAAGATTTATAGTGGAGTAATAAGACCACACTTAGAGTTTAGCTCAGCAGCATGGTCATCAGCTGCTAACTCACATCTGCAGTCCTTGGACAAGGTGCAAAATCAAGCTCTCAGGCTCATTACAGGAGCCATGAAAACTACACCAATAACAGAGATGCAGAAGGTTGCTGGATTACAGACATTGTCCCATAGAAGAGACACAAAGACCATGATCCAGATGGAAAAGTACAACAGTATGCCAACGCACCCAATGAAGGCAAGACTAGATGATCTGGCATTGGGACGTCTAAAGCGTAGCAGCTTTGTGCATCGGGGAAAAAGACTTATAAGACAGCATCAAGAAGACCTATCTATGAAGACAACACCACTGAAGCCCACCCTATACCCTGTACCATGGGAGCAGGCCAGCAGTGCCCTCCAAATTAATACGTCGGTCAGTGGTCTCACAAGTGGATGTGAGTATAATGATCTGCAAAAACGAACTGCTACATTGAGTATGATCCAAGAAAGCTATCCCGATCAATCATGGATACATGCCTATACAGATGGATCAGCAACTAATGCTGTTAGGAATGGAGGTGCCGGTATCTTTATCTCATATCCTGACAACCACTATGAGACTAGGCACATTCCCACTGGTAAATTCTGTTCCAACTATACAGCTGAGGTTCAAGCTCTAGAGCAAGCTGCAAATATGATTTATAACACCAACTCTGACTGCCACCAGGTAGTCATCCTCACAGATGCACTGTCTGTCCTGCAAGCTCTCAAGGGTGGTAAACTCCCGCATCTGAGAAATGAACTAAACAAGGTAGCTGCCAAAAAGAGAACCATACTTCAGTGGGTACCATCTCATTGTGGTGTACCCGGAAATGAAAAGGCAGATAAACTTGCAAAAAAGGGAGGAGAATGTGAACAAGAAGATAATGAAGTCACATACTTTGAGAAAAAGAGAGCTATCCAGACTATAAGAAGAGAACAGAACCAACCCAAAGACGACTATCACACTCTCGACCGGCAGGGACAGATAACTATTTTTCGACTCAGGACAGGGCATAACAAACTGAATAAACACATGCACAAGTTACGATTGTCTGCTTCACCACTGTGCACATGTGGATTAAACGAACAAACTGCTGAGCATGTTCTACAGGACTGTCCTCTGTATGACCAGTTAAGAAAGATATACTGGCCCAATGACTCAACACTAAACTCAAAGCTATAGGAGTTAAAGAGGAACTTCAAACATTCTCTATCACTTTTCTCATTATTCAAATAAACCAACTAGTTTGAGTGACGTCAGAAATACACTACGCGGCGAGAATTTAAACTGTCTGTGGGTTTATATCTGCTGGCTTTGCCCACAGTGTGTATATAGTAAAGGAACCGCGTGCAGAGCGATGAGGTTTTTTTTTTCAAAACGTGGTAGTGTTGGCGTTAATTATTACAATCGTTTCGTTCTTACTACTGGAAAATGTCCGAGTTACTACTAATTTTAACGTTAACGTTAAAAGATTACGTTAATTCAGACAGTAGGTTTGGCGGCGCAGTTCTGGCAGATAGTTAATTATAAGTCTTGCCTCAGTTTCGTGCAGCAGATCGGGCAAGATGTTAAATTGTTAATTGTACGTCTCGAAACCGAAACTAAAAGGCGTGTTAGATTTTACGGCGGGTCAATTTTTAAGCATTTCCACTGCACAAAAGGCAGCGCTCTACTTGCGTCGAAGATGACAATCGTCAGACACCTGCGGGCGGGTTTATTTATTATCATAGGACTAAAATCTTACTGAATTAAGCGATTATCTCACAGATTTCGCTACATATATTACCATGTGAATATTAATATGTGAAAATCGCTAGTGGATGTCCTAGTTATTTAAGGCTAGCAACCTCAGCGTATAGAATGATGATTTCATGAACCAACACTGCCAAGGGCTGGTGATTGCTTTATTGCTAGTTTCTTAAAAAGAACTAAACGCATAAAGAGTCCCAGGTTCCATATGGAGCAAGGAGGAAAAGATGAAGAAATTTTGTACATTCTAATGATAATGCTTACAGTTTCAAACCAGTGTAAATGTCGATGTTAACATATGCACTTTAATATTAATGGAAGTTTCAAACTTTTCAAATCAGTGTAAACATAAATGAAAACAAATTCATATTATATTGTGAATACTTTTCAATCAGTGGAAATGTAAATGTAAACATATTCTATCTGAGCTGTTAACCTTTTCATTTAAATGTAATGTAAAGCTTAAGCTATTCATTCTAAATGTAAAAGAAAGTTCTATCCCCAGGGATTAAATTTAATTCTCATCGAGGGTAAATTCTGAGATAAATGGGATGGTATTATAGAAGAAAGGGGACACATAAGTATGTGTCGGGAAACAAAATACTCAGGAGAGCGTTTCGTTTCTATTCTTTATCATAGTTATAGGTGGTACCAGCAGAAAGTACTATCTCTGGAACAAGAAGGGAACAGTGGTCTAAGCTTGAGGCGAGGGACCAACTTTGTAGACACTCCTTGACATTTCTTGGAAACGAGCTACACCTGACAACCTTGACCAGCGACGAGCGTGAGCAGTGTAAAAAGAACCCATCAGAGGGAGCAGAAACTGCTGTTAGCAGTTAAGTGCTATATATACGCTGCCAAAGTGAACTTTTTTTCATCGACTCTACTATCAATCAATGATGAAACTTTTCTTCTAAACTATTCAATTATTTTAAAATTGTTAAACCTTAAGTGATTATTAAATTTTGTTATTTGTAATTTTACAAATTTAACTTCGTTTTAATCATTTTAAATGTACTGCATGTTTGTCTCAGTCAATTTACTACATACACTCTGAACAGAGCTATATCAGAATAATAAGAATTCCACTGAGTAAATCAGAGGTGGGGGCTTAACGAGCTACACTAAATCATTGCTTAATTCTTCACAAAAGTTGTCGGCAGATTCTAGAATTAACTTGCTCAGCCAAAGCAGTATTGTTTTCGCTTATCTGAATATATTGTGAACCTTCCCTTAAGATAGAAATGTCATTACACTTCTATTTACAAATCTGCGAAGCGTAATCTTGTGCGAAGGTAGACACCTTTGAAGGCCCCTATTAGATACTCTTGAGTTTTGGCCACTGTTGGACCACTACTGCGAAGCAGGGGAGGCAATACCGTCACAGGGATGGATTAAAGAACTGGTTCTTGGATACATGACAAATGGTTTGATGGATATATCGATATACTGTTTGATTGTGTTAATGGATGGATGGATGGCTGGCTGGATGGATGGATTGATTTTAGAAAAGATGCGTGATGAACGCATGGATATACAAATTGACGGAGGGATAGATTGATGGACTGATTTATGGGTATATGATGAATGGATTGATGGATGGGAAGATAAACTGTTTGATGGATAGATGTATGATAGATGTATGATAGACGGATGGTAGATCAATAGATAGACGGATGGATTAATTGATGGATAGAGAACGGACGGAAGCTGGGAGCAAGACAAAACGACACATACAGAAATTTCACAATCACTCACTTCACAGTCACTCACTTCACCATCTCCATTTTCTCTCCCAACAGAGCATGGGCTCAAAACGACAGTTAGTTCGCCTGCAGGAAGCATCCCCCCCCCCCTTCCGGCCCCCCAATCATTCATGTGCGTTTGCAGTGGTGCTTTCCGTATCAATTTGTTTGACACGATAATGTTGACAGCCCCCCATTCACAGTCTTATATTACTCGCTTCTTACGGCATGCTTGAGGGAGCTGTGATTCTGTTCTTTCTTGGTCTCTTCAGAGACCTCCCATCCCCCCCCCTCCCCCTTTCCCCCCCAGGGGAACTAAAGAGGTCAAATTCCATTTTGCTGACTCACTATTACCAACACCACGATAACTACTACCACGGGTGATCTGCCCGACCTGGTGTACAAGTACTTGTGGTGTGTCTCTGTTACATGTCCTTGACCTAACAGAGGACAATGTTTGCCAGCAATAGTTTCCGTGTGGGACATTTCTTCTTCTTCGAGAAAGTAACCCGTCAAATCAATACGAGATTTGAATTATCACGGGATTTTTTTTTTCTTTTATGTTTGTGCTACTTTACTTCGTAGCACACCCCTTTAACCATTTACCATATATATAGAAATGGTGATTATATCAGGACGCGTTTCATTTATTGTGATACTTTTCATAACTGTATAATCTATGCTCTGTACTATATTATTCCTCTCGACTGTGTTTTTACATTTTAGTTATAGTTCAGATTTTTGTGTTGTTCTGAGGCTTGGTTGTGTCTATACAGGCATGCATTTAATTTTGGTTGGAGATTTATTTATTTCAATCCGTATCTTTCTGTGCTCTGTCTGCTGCATGTCATTGGGATATCACAATTTTTTCATGCGGTCTTTCCGTTTAACTTTGTAGCCAAACTTATCTCGATTCATTGGCTATGAAGCAACGGAGTGACACTTCGAAAACCTCATGGGGAAAAAATGAAGGAACGCCAATAGAATGAAGTTTGGCTATGTGGCGTGAATCGTCTCCTCTGTTCCACAGTAGTGGTCTAACAATAGCCAAACTTAGATTATAATGATGAGGGTATTCAAAGGCATCAACCTTTGCTCAAGATTACTTTTGGCAGACATATAAATAGAAGAATTATGCTTCTATTTAAGGGGACCTCATAGGATGTTAAAATAAAGTACGCATAACAACTGTGATTATCTAAGCTGTCATGAACTTATATTCTCCCGCACCTTCTATGAGGAAATTTTGACTCGTGTTGTTTGAGGCCCTAGCTGAAGGTGATTCAGCAACTATTTATACTACTGGACAAAAGTTAAGGGCCACCATTCAGTTTAGACAAGGTTTATATAATTGATTGGCAAACTGTAAAGACACGTGAAAATGTCATTAAAACTGAGCTCAGAGAAATGTGTATACATTTCTGTGTGCACTAGGTTAATTTTTTTTAAATGTCCAAAAACTGGGTCATTTTAACCCGCACGTGAAAATTGCCATTGTTGCTGCAAAAACTCGTGGTTTTTGCAACACGCCCCACTAGTTCAAAAGGGGAAAAAGTGAGTTGAATTTGAATGCACGTGGAAAATGATCATCGGTAAAGAGTGTTCACCGTTGGTATGCAATAAATCAGTATGACAAGTGATCGAAATTATCACTGCATTAGCCATGCCACCAAGGAGAAGTCTCAGCACTGTAGACCGTGGTCGAGCCATGGCATGGATTCAGGATGGTCAATCTGTTCGTCATATTGCAAGACGTTTAGCAGTGTCCCACTCTACCATTCAGAGACTTCTTGAGAGATTTCAAGCTACGGGACATTTGGAAAATCGACCCTGCTCACGAAGAATTATATAAACCTTGTCTAAACTGAATGGCGGCCCTTAACTTTTGTCCAGTAGTATATTTTATAGTTTTATATGTTTATGTATTTAAAACAATATGAGTCATACGGGTGCCTTTAAATACAGGTACATATGTTTAATAATCACTTAGAGATTAACAAGATTTAACATAAATCACTTGGTTTAGAAAAATAAACGATTATTTATTTTGTGGTGGAAAACTTGTAAAATGTTTATTGATTTCTTCTTCTTCTTCCTCGTTCGTCCTGAAAAGGACGTTGGTTGCGTTGTGTCTGTTTACGCCGGAGCTGTGATATCTGCACCTTTCGGTCGACACATCCCACTTCAGCATGGCATTTTTTGGGACCGGGTTTGCCTTCCCTCTGCAATCCCTACTCGCTCAGCCAGACTGCAGTGATACAACCTGTTTCCAGGACCACCACGTGGAGGTGGAGTAGGGTCTTGGTCAGCTCTGGTTCGCTGACCCTGATGCCAGCAGTCAAGCTATGGGTCGCTGACTGCATTCTCTATTGCTGCATCTTTGGGTCCCGTTTATTGATTTCACTTGTTTGCTACTTAGCTTACAGTATGGAGTCGGTTGTCATTAGCTTCAGCCGCTGTTGGTTCCTACTTGTGCTTCGGACTGTACTTTTCTTCAATAGTCAAGTCTAGTGGCTGTAACACGTCTCATCCAACATGTATGGCGTAATCGCATAGTTTGTCAAGCGTCTTCAAGACCCGTCTGATGATGGTGTATAGCATCGACTGCTGGCAACGTGTACCACAAATTAAGAGGAAAACAAATGCCGCTATTAAACACAGACTTGTTGCAGAAGAAACGTCCAAATATTGTCGAGCAACTGATTTAAGATGCTGCCTCTTCAGGTGAGTTAGATGTCTAACTTATAGCACTTGAACTAGGATCCTAGAAGTTAAGGCACAAAATGATTTCTCCTCTGTTATTCTCTTCTAATCATAGATTTCATGTCCAGTCATCTGGCCTGTCCTTTATTTGGGTCCTGAAATTCTGTGTACCTGGCTGTCTATGATTTCACATTGAAGAAATTTGAAGCCAATGAAGTAAGCTTACAAGGCGCTAGGTTTTAACAAATATTTTCGCTCACCCACTCATATTGCTTCGTGGACGAGAAGTCCAATCAACTGCAGCCTATCTTAGCATCTCAAATACCAAACCAGGGGTAAATAGCTGTCTGATTTTGGTAGGAGTCTATCCCCCACTACTCTCGTCTGTCATGTAGAACATTCTTCGGGACACATAACAAATTGTTTTCAAACTCCATTACCATATAAAGTCTTGCTACTTCCGTGGATCTTTATCATGTTTACAGCTCACGACTTCATAAATCTATTACTGATAATCTCTTTCAATATGTCACTTTCTTGTAATTATTGATCACAAGAAGGTTTAAGCGGAAGCGATTACGTAACTTCCGTGTTCCAAAAATCGCTTTTGTTAATCATACCGTCCGTGTCTTAATCTGTAACCAGATTGTCATCGACCACGTTTTTGGCACAGCATATTTGCTAACTGCTGCCTTATCTCCAATTAACGTCAGTCCATCCATATTGGACCACTGCGAACAACATGTTTGTCTATCTTCCGAGACAAGAGTCTGGGTTAACAATATAGATGTCGCTTAATGTAGACTTTTACTCCGTTTGGAGCTGACGATAAGACAAAAGTCAATGTGGCAACTTTGCTTTGCACAAAGTCAATGTTGAGTCAAAACCGGTCAAGCGATCAAGGTAATTAGTAAGGGACTAAAAAGATTAGAACAAGGTGTGATAAGAAAACCTTGAACTATGGAATACGCTTCCAACAAATATTGGAAGAATTAGCACGTAGAAAGAGTTGTATAAACATAATAATACAGGAGTGGAGAGAAAGGCCAGACAAAAAGACGAACGTATTTCGTGACGGGCTATTTAATTAACAACTCTTTTATCGCACACTTTATTTGCACATGCAGGGATATCTGTTAAAATCGTACATAGGTAAGTTTAAAAAAAAAAAAAACACACACACACACGTAAACAACAAGAATGCAGAATAAACATCTTATTACTCCGGCTCCGAAACTTTATTGTGGGGCGTATGGACGGGCGAAAAACCAATCAACATTTCAAAAACTACTTGGGGCCCCTCTCAAACTTGCGCCCAAAGTAGATAATAACAATAATAGCACCTTCATTCATAATTGACTATGGGAATGCACCCCTGAGGTAACCACCTCCTTAGCTGCTTATTTTCCTGGTCTTCATTTCGATTTTTTTCCCCTTCTGCTTGTTATGAGAGCTTCTTTTCTCCCAATCTGAGGTGGCGCAGTTGAGAGCATAACGATTTGATGCGATCGGCAGCTTCATCCTCCTAGGCTGCTGGATTTATGTCTTAGCTCTGATGTCTCTCATGTACACATTTTTGAACCTCGGCTGCGGTCGCCCAACTGTTTTTTTGCTAGCTTTCAATCGTCCGTAGAAGATATCTACCAAAGTAGATATAGTGTATAGATAGGCATTACCTAAGGGATAAATATAAGTAATGTGTCCAAAGTTTGTCTCGTTAAGAAAACGGCGAAACCTAGTAGAGATAAGGAGAAGGCCCATTCTCTCAACTAGTGATATCTAAGAAATCAAGAAAGTTGATTCTGTATCCCCGCGACTATAAATTGCTATCCCTAATATCTCGACAAAGAAATGAGCCCTGAACATCCCAAATGAAGGATTTTGTTTATATGTAAATACTTAACAAAGATAGCACGAGTTATACATTTACTCAAAAATTAGATAAAAATCAACAAGGCTATGTAAGTTTTATTTGTTATACGAGGGGCGTTCAGAAAGTAATGCACCACATCGTTTTTCTCAGCTAATAATGAAGATAGAAGCATGAAATTTTGCACACTTCAAATATGGCATGTGCCAAATTGTGTGCACTAAATTGCACTGCAACCGGCCAAATAATACGGCTGCCCTAAACCGTTGAAATGGAGCGTGTTAGCAACATGCGTTAGAAACAGCAAATTGTGATAGAATTTCTCGTTGCAGAGAAGGAAACTGTTGTGAATATTCACAAGCGTCTATGTGATGTGTATGGAAGTTTTGCAGTCGACAGTACAGTCAGTCGCTGGGTTCAGAGAATCAAAGTATCAGGAAGTGGAGATACGGAGCTGCTTGATTGGCCGCGCTGTGGACGTCCTGCCACAGCCACCAACGCAGAAATGTTGAAATGCGCTGAGGGCATTATTCTTACTGATAGGCGAATCACTACTCAACAATTGGCCTTACAGCTGTCAGTCAGCATTGGTAGTGCAAATGCAGTTATAAAAACTCTCGGATTTTCTAAGGTTTGCGCAAGATGGGTTCCTCGAAGTCTCACAAATGACCACCGATTGCAAAGGAAAGCAATTTCTTCTGAATTGTTGGAGCGTTTCAATGCTGATGGAGAGAACTGTTTGGCTAAGATCGTTACAGGTGACGAAACCTGGGCACATCATTTTGAACCTGAGACAAAAAGACAGTCAATGGAATGGCATCATCCGCAATCACCAAGAAGAAAGAAATTCAAGACAATTCCTTCAGCTGGAAAGGTCATGATCACTGTCTTTTGAGACATTGAAGGTGTGATTCTTGTGGACGTTATGCCAAGAGAAGAGAATCAATACGCAAGCTTACATTAAGACATTGAAAAAACTCAGTCAACGTTTTCGCAGAGTTCAGCCGCACAAAAATCCAGCAGACCTGCTTCTCCTTCACGACAATGCGTGCCCCCACACAAGTCTGGCAACACGGGAAGCAATCACCAAATTGGGTTGGACTGTACTACCCCATCCACCCTATAGTCCCGATTTGGCACCCTCTGATTTTCATCTATTTGGTCCACTTAAAGATACACTCCGTGGGACAAGGTTTGAAGATGATGAAGGGGTGATTCATGCAGCAAAGACATGGCTACATGATCAAGACAAAATCTGGTACGGGCTAGGAATACATGCACTTGTTTCGTGCTGGTATAAAGCCGTACAAGTTGACGGGGATTATGTTGAATAATACCGATGTTTACATGACATATCCATGTATATTGTATATAAATTTCATGCTTTTTGAATAAACTATGAATACGAAATTATAACGAGAAGAACAACACTGTACGTGCCCCAAAAGACGAACGCAGACAAGTTGTCTCGGATAAGCAAAATATGAGAGCGACCATAGCAAAATAATACAGGAAATTTTACACAGTTTGAGGACGGAATGTCTGACTTTAGGAAAACAAACGAAATTTCACATGACCCAGGAAGCGAACCCGAAAAATCGCCCTAGGCGATCCAGACGATATATAACCCAACTATATTCATTGCTTGGCATTGGTAAGAGAAACCATTCCGCCAACCAAAACGTGGGTTCTAGATTTCACAAGAAAGAATCAAGACATTGTGTCAGTGAAATTCGTATAGGGATACCAAGGTTAGTGTAATATATTTTGTACTTTATCATTATTATGTCTTAACTTCATTCAGATAATATATACATATTTTCCATAAATATAACACTGTAAATACCAGTCACGTTTATTATAATATTATATTTCACACTAATAAGTACAGGTTGCAATAAACGCCATGCAGAGAATGATTATATTTATAAGATTGCACAGTTTCCAGTAACTATAACGAAGTAAATACAAGACACTTTTATTTTGCCTCTTACATTACATGTTAAACGTGCAGTAAACACCGCACAGCCCTTTCTTATAGTGATAAGATTTCACATACAAGACACTACAGGCGTAGCATAGTTTACGGGATACTTACAAAGGGTTCATTATTTTATCCATCACAGTGGTAGAGACAGGGACCATTTGAGATACTCATCCTTAGTCTACTACGTGGTTGGCGTTAATCACAGGACAAGCTTTAGAGTAGGGCCGACCGAGATACTGCGACGACACGCATCTCACACGTAATTAACGGCAACAACCTACCAATACTCCACGGGGGTCAGAAAGGAATTTACCAGGCGGTGAAGGGTCTTTCTATCATCGACTACCCACCCAAAAAGAAAGCAGAAAATACCCAGAAGGATTGCTGCATTTCTAAATAGCTGTCCACGTGAAATTTAATGATCTGAAGTGGCAGTCGCCAACGGATGATTTTTACAACAAGTGCCTTTGAGAAATTTAATGATCTGAAGTGGCAGTCGCCAACGGATGATTTTTTACAACAAGTGCCTTTGAGAAACTATGATCAAAAGCTGCAAGAGCAGACGGGAGATTTTGTAACCCCAGTGCCTACCAAATTTATCGAGATCCTAAATTACATGCAGTAATGGACAGATTCTCCCTGTACAATTGATGCACCAACAAATACGAATATACAACATATTTCCATCATCGTCACCACATAAGCAAAATACCAAGACAACAAAAGGACATCTGCATAACAGACGAAGTCTCACCCGCCTAACATTGTGTTCAACCTCACCCATGAATAAGACACCTCGGACGCTCGGGACAATGTCAACACAGGCATTGTGAAAGACAAAAATACAAGCCGTG
Organism: Oreohelix idahoensis; assembly: GCA_024509875.1. Lineage (NCBI taxonomy): Eukaryota > Metazoa > Mollusca > Gastropoda > Stylommatophora > Oreohelicidae > Oreohelix > Oreohelix idahoensis. Next base: position 256,847 of record JAMPIV010021407.1, read on the forward strand.
GACACCTGGCGAAATCGAGTGAACCGTCCAATGTTATTGTAGGCAGACAAAGACTTGTCCATTGTGTTCAAACAACCAGAGTTTATTGACAGTTAGCAAGAGACCAAGAAACACAAGATATCCTTTTTGTTAGTATTTAGGAGTTACTTAAATTCATCATCATCACATAGGGTAGACTTTAGATTCATTTGTGTATTTTGCATTAACTAATATCTTTCTTCACAGGGATAGTTAATGTTATTTCTAGTTGCATTTGTATCAGTGTAATTGAATGTTGTTATATTTCAGAACATTAATAAATGTTGTAGTTGTGTTTACCAACACACGTTATCACATATATAGAGAAGGAACGAAAGTGTGCGAAAGAGACATACTGTTCTTCTTCTCTTTCTCTTCTGTTCACTCAGTGTAATAGGGGAGTGGGGGCTCGTTAGTATATAGAGGGGGAGATAGAGTGGTAGGAGGTATATGTCACGAGATCCAGAATCACTGGGGCTATATGCTGGGAATTCATCCCAAAGTCTTATATTCACCTTCTCCACTCCTGCTGCTCATCTTCAACCGGGTGCCAGGCGAATCTGAGCCATTGACAAAGCCGGCACCTCACAGATAACTCTCTTTGGTTACCCTCACAGGGGTAACTTTGTGACATAATTGTGGGCTGCAGTCCGGAATATACCTTGGGACTTGCCCTAGACTAAAACATTAAATAATTCTTTTTTGCAAATTTTGTATAAACCTATTCACTGTCTTCTATACTGTTCCTTATTCTACTTAGGTAGAGGGAAAGAACACAGAATAGAGTATTAGATAACTAGATATTCATATTAGATATTAAGATTAGATATTCATAGTATATTAAGAAAGACATTGACATATGTTAGAAGATTACACCGTATTAATTTATATGCACTTTATTACTGCATCGAGTTACCTCTATTGATTTGTTGTCATCACTATAAATTTACCTGGATTTTTGGTACAGGTATAGTACCATGTGGGTCTTTTAACAAAAGGCATTGTTGAAGTCGAACGCATCGAAACGAGCGAACCGACGTTGTATAGTTCTTTTGTTCACAAGTGAACAATAGCGCTAAGCCACCGAGACGATACATTTTGGCAGTGGTGTCTTGGGGGGCAGGCAGCTGATGGTCAGACTGTTGACTGGGTCAGACTTTTTATGGTCAGGACTTTTTTAAATATTGTCATTTATCTGCACGGGTGTAAAGGTTATAGGGAAGTATTCAGGAAATTTGGTTGTTGTTTCTCCCTTGGGGCAAAGTCACGATTTTATTTTTCGCTCTAAATTTCTCTCACATAATTTTGAGTTGCGACAGGCAGATTGAAATTCTAGCTTGACCATGGCAGATTGGTTGCAAATGCGCGCAGCGCTTATCCAGGAAGCAACTAGTTTAAAACTAGAAAAAGGAGAACTTATAGAATATGTGGAAAAAATGTTAACTGCAGAGCAAGAGAGAAAAGATAAAATTGCAGAGCAAGAGAGAAAAGATAAAATTGCAGAGCAAGAGAGAAAAGAAAAACTGGCAGCAGAAGTAGAACAAAGAAGATTGAGATTAGCAGCGGAGAAGGAGGAGAGAGAAGCCAGGAAATTAGAAGCGGAGAGAGAGAGAGAAGCCAAGAAATTAGAAGCTGAGAGAGAGAGAGAGGCCGAGTATAGGAGATTCAAGGCAGAGTTAGTGAGAAATACGGAAGAGAGAGAGCACGCGCTTCGGATGAAGAGGTTGTGTGAAACATATGAAAAAACCCAAAAGACTTGAACCGGAAATATGTATTTCGGCCCATGAAGTGACAGATGAGCTAACATATCGCCTAGAAGACACACCATCTTCGCATTGCATTACTTCATATGCAAAGAAATCCGCAGGAAAAACTGATTATGAGAAGGGCCCAGTTGGCCGGTATCAGGGGAAGAAAGACACCTTCCTTTGCAATCCACATAGAAAGGAAACTCAACAAAAATCCTTTTCTCAGAACCAGAGGCAAGGGGATAAATGGTGCCGGTATTGTCGCAGGAAAAATCACTACACCGGCGAGTGCCGAAACCGCCCTCCTCTCCATCGCATGGCGTATATAGAAACTCGAACAATGAAGGACAAAGAGTCCCGAGAAAAAGAGGGGAAAAAATCACACCCGGCGGTAGTTAATTCAATGTATTCCAGGCAACTCTGCAGAGATAACGGAAAGTTATTAAAAGGCACAGAAGAACCCACTCTAATTGCGAGCGGTACCTTCGATGGATCTTGCAAGGGGACTTCGAATAAAACAATTTCACCTGGCATCACAGGGAAGAAGAAAACAGGCACTTGTCTCCTGACATCAGGAGAAGAATTATTACCTCACTCCCCCGGTCCTTCTACGTGGAAGGAAGAGACCGGACAGGAGCGGGCATTTGCTATTATCCATGGAAATAGACATATGCCCAAGTCGCCTAAGTCTGTCTTTCACCCAGACGAGGGAAAGCCAGATCCTACCGCTTTTAAAACTTACGGAGAGAAATGTGTGCCTTTAGAAGGTATAACAACACATACGATTATCGGGACAGGGTGGACGACGGACACGGAGGCACCCCCCGACTCTCTTCAAAAGGAGGTAGAAGAGGATCACGAGGAGAAAAGTGTGGTAGAGCCGGCGGGGATACAGCAGCTCAACACCCACGGGACTCCGATTCTATATGTAGGCGAGACAAAAACTAAGCGGATAGACAGAAGGAAAGACACCAGGCGACACAAAAGGAAACAGCTTGGTGTACGCGCTTTATGCAAGGCACAGCGCCGACGCGCGAAAGTTACAACACACTGTACCAGATATAAAAGGACAGATGGGTTGCACCGTATCTTGATTTATGACCATTCCACGGGCAAGATACACAAGATACGTAATACGGACAAACAATGGCCAACTTTGATCCGTCGGCGGATTCAAAGATTGTTTATCAGAAGAAAGAAGTGGGGAAACACTTTTTATTTCAAGAGATCGAAGAAAGAAACAAAGAGATTTGATGTCAGTAGGAGTGGGTCACTCAAGAGAAAGAAGTGGGGAGACATTTTTTATTTCGACAGAGCGAAGACAGACACACTGAGAGTTAGTGTCAGGAAGAATGGACCACTCAAGAGAAAGAAGAGGTTTAAACCTGGCAACGAATATTACAAGGACCCTAATGAAAAGGGGCGGAAAAGGAAAAGTGATATTGTAGGGACGGCGACTAGCGCCCGGATTCCCTCGGAACGCAACGTTGTCAATAGAGAAAGAGCGGAAGAGGTATTCGATTCCAGGCTGGAATTCGATTCGAAAATCAGTTCAAGACTGGTTAGACCAGAACAATTGACTGATGGAACTGTGGAAATTCAGGTCACAGGTAACGGCGATCCTCCAATGATGGCGGCTATCGCCCGGACTCCCATTGAAGGCAGATATGTCAAAGGAGAACTACGAACGGCAGTTTTAAAGGATCATACATATGAAGTCATTTTAGGCTACAAATATGTGAGTTTAGGAGACACTCGTCAATCAAGAGTCACAGCTGAAGTGCAGACAAGTGACCAAGCGAAGGAGAAGAGACAAGGAGACGAGGTTGACTTCCATCCGCAAGAGCTGAGACAAGCTCACAACAACGACAAAGCGGTAGAACCTTGTTTTAAGAAGAGACTGAAGGGAGACAATCCATCGCAACCAGGAGACTGCTTTAAACAGCAAGGACAACTCCTTAGGAAAGTAGGAAAGCGCGGATATGAGTATAAGCAACTGGTAGTACCAGCACGATATAGATTTTATATCTTAGGTATGGGACATGCTAGTGAATCTAGTGGTCAGGTCAGACAATACATCACTACGCAAAGAATCACCCACCATTATTATTGGCAGGGAATCGCAGGGGACATGGATCAATTTATCAGATCAGGTCCTGAATGTCAGAGAGGGGCATCAAATCATGGGAAAAGTGAGGAAGCCACTGTTAAGGGAAACAGACTACGTATGAGGAAGAGGAAGCGTCAACATGACGGAGAATATAATACGACTGGTCCTAAGTGTGAGCTAGAGATAGGCAAACAAGTTTTACTGTTTATGCATAGCAAACAGAACAGGGTACATATTGGATGGCACGGGCCATACGCAATGGTCGAGAAGACATCTCGAACCAATTATAAGATTCCAGTGGAGAATCAGCTGGAAATATATACGATTATTCTGCTAAAGAGATATTTAGCCAGATACATAACTGAAGCGGCCAACTTCAGGACACGAGCAGCCACAAAGCATTTGAATAAAGGAAATCCGAACTCAGCACTGCAGCCCAATGCGGCTAGACAGTCAGCTGCAGGTGTGCAGAAAATCACAACCCACTCTACGAACGTAGTCGAGCAGGGGCGACAACTCTTGACTACGGTCACGATATTGAAACAGGAAAGGGAGCAGCTCTTTATAGCTGATGCAGGAGAAGCAACTGAGGAAGATTGCGAGAAGAATGATTTGGACGAGGAGAAGGAGGAATGGAAAGAGGAAGATGAAGTGGAGAGTAATAGGGAGAAGATAACCACCGCCGACAATAGGGAATGTAAATTGCATCCTGACTCGCAGGAGTCTTCGCAAGCTAAGACTTGGTGCGGGGGACATCTGTCGCGAGAGACGAGTAAGTCTGCAATTAAATTCCTAAAAACTAATGGTAATATTTTGTCGGTAAATTTCTCACTGAATGAGAAGGCAGTCGGTTGTCTATACTCACTGTTGGCACAGACAATCGTTGGTCAACAGTCATGGGACATCCACCAATTTTACAAGGAATGTTGACATAACAATAGACAACGCTCGGCGTGACCCCTTTAAACGCACCAACATTTCGCATGGACTGTTTACATAACAATAGACAGTGGGTCAACAGATTATTGAGGTAATCGCTTCAACGTCTCGGTGGTGTTTTCACAAAGGCAGGAAGGTACAAGCAATATTATTGTGGCTAGCCGTAGAATATAATGTTTACAGAACACTGAGACAGCACGCAACAACATTCACCTGAAATGTTTTCACAACACGCGGACATTGCACCAACAGACTATCGGAATAATTGATACTAAGTTGCGGATATGTTTACACAGGGCCAGTGTTAACCAAGTATTGTTGTGACTAAGGGAGACTTAAAGTCTGCACAAGGGCAACATGAAAGCAGTATGAATACGAAATTATAACGAGAAGAACAACACTGTACGTGCCCCAAAAGACGAACGCAGACAAGTTGTCTCGGATAAGCAAAATATGAGAGCGACCATAGCAAAATAATACAGGAAATTTTACACAGTTTGAGGACGGAATGTCTGACTTTAGGAAAACAAACGAAATTTCACATGACACAGGAAGCGAACCCGAAAAAAATCGCCCTAGGCGATTCAGACGATATATAACCCAACTAGATTCATTGCTTGGCATTGGTAAGAGAAACCATTCCGCCAACCAAAACGTGGGTTCTAGATTTCACAAGAAAGAATCAAGACATTGTGTCAGTGAAATTCGTATAGGGATACCAAGGTTAGTGTAATATATTTTGTACTTTATCATTATTATGTCTTAACTTCATTCAGATAATATATACATATTTTCCATAAATATAACACTGTAAATACCAGTCACGTTTATTATAATATTATATTTCACACTAATAAGTACAGGTTGCAATAAACGCCATGCAGAGAATGATTATATTTATAAGATTGCACAGTTTCCAGTAACTATAACGAAGTAAATACAAGACACTTTTATTTTGCCTCTTACATTACATGTTAAACGTGCAGTAAACACCGCACAGCCCTTTCTTATAGTGATAAGATTTCACATACAAGACACTACAGGCGTAGCATAGTTTACGGGATACTTACAAAGGGTTCATTATTTTATCCATCACAGTGGTAGAGACAGGGACCATTTGAGATACTCATCCTTAGTCTACTACGTGGTTGGCGTTAATCACAGGACAAGCTTTAGAGTAGGGCCGACCGAGATACTGCGACGACACGCATCTCACACGTAATTAACGGCAACAACCTACCAATACTCCACGGGGGTCAGAAAGGAATTTACCAGGCGGTGAAGGGTCTTTCTATCATCGACTACCCACCCAAAAAGAAAGCAGAAAATACCCAGAAGGATTGCTGCATTTCTAAATAGCTGTCCACGTGAAATTTAATGATCTGAAGTGGCAGTCGCCAACGGATGATTTTTACAACAAGTGCCTTTGAGAAATTTAATGATCTGAAGTGGCAGTCGCCAACGGATGATTTTTTACAACAAGTGCCTTTGAGAAACTATGATCAAAAGCTGCAAGAGCAGACGGGAGATTTTGTAACCCCAGTGCCTACCAAATTTATCGAGATCCTAAATTACATGCAGTAATGGACAGATTCTCCCTGTACAATTGATGCACCAACAAATACGAATATACAACATATTTCCATCATCGTCACCACATAAGCAAAATACCAAGACAACAAAAGGACATCTGCATAACAGACGAAGTCTCACCCGCCTAACATTGTGTTCAACCTCACCCATGAATAAGACACCTCGGACGCTCGGGACAATGTCAACACAGGCATTGTGAAAGACAAAAATACAAGCCGTGGACACCTGGCGAAATCGAGTGAACCGTCCAATGTTATTGTAGGCAGACAAAGACTTGTCCATTGTGTTCAAACAACCAGAGTTTATTGACAGATAGCAAGAGACCAAGAAACACAAGATATCCTTTTTGTTAGTATTTAGGAGTTACTTAAATTCATCATCATCACCTAGGGTAGACTTTAGATTCATTTGTGTATTTTGCATTAACTAATATCTTTCTTCACAGGGATAGTTAATGTTATTTCTAGTTGCATTTGTATCAGTGTAATTGAATGTTGTTATATTTCAGAACATTAATAAATGTTGTAGTTGTGTTTACCAACACACGTTATCACATATATAGAGAAGGAACGAAAGTGTGCGAAAGAGACATACTGTTCTTCTTCTCTTTCTCTTCTGTTCACTCAGTGTAATAGGGGAGTGGGGGCTCGTTAGTATATAGAGGGGGAGATAGAGTGGTAGGAGGTATATGTCACGAGATCCAGAATCACTGGGGCTATATGCTGGGAATTCATCCCAAAGTCTTATATTCACCTTCTCCACTCCTGCTGCTCATCTTCAACCGGGTGCCAGGCGAATCTGAGCCATTGACAAAGCCGGCACCTCACAGATAACTCTCTTTGGTTACCCTCACAGGGGTAACTTTGTGACAAACAGTAAGTATAGAACAGAGGGTAGGTTTATATATATATATATATATATATATATATATATATATATATATATATATATATATATATATATATATATATATATATATATATATATATATATATATATATATATATATATATATATATATATATATATATATATATGTTAAAAAAGGTAAGTATTAATTGTCTACAGATGTGAGGTCAGCTATGCAAGTCCCTGAGTCTAATTGTTGATGAAGTTGTTCATAGGGTACCTGTCTGCTTCCACCCTACGACCTCAATCTGCTATATATTTTGATCCTAATTATATGTTAAGGTGTCTGGATGTTATCTGGCTAGGTGTCTAGGGTATTATGCAATGTAATGTTAATAAAATGACAACAACTACACCTATAACTTAATGAACAAGTAATTAAACAATTCACTGGGTAAATTTTGAATGATAATATTTTTTACAATTTTATTTTCCTGTATCTCAATTGCTAGGATACATGACTGTTTAAACTCAAAGTAGATGGCAATTTATTTACAGCAAAGTAATTTAAAACAACAACTGTGTCTGTTAATATTAATCAAAAGTGTTTCTGACTGGAAGTGTTCTGATGAAGCAATAACTCCTAAGAATGGACACGCTTCTGCGGAACGACTTGTATCATCATGTCAAGAATACTGATTGATATAATAATGATGGAGAGTATGGTTAAATGAACTAACACACGCTCGTGGACAATGGGGCTTAACTTTATTTTCTGGAACGCTGTGATGTCCTTCTCACAACCACCTTCTTCACGACTGCAACGTCTGAGCACTGCTTTAGAACTCTTTGTAATTAAAGCAAACAGGTAATTTTTGCCTCGAGCTTGCAGCTTCAGGAGTACGTATATTTTGGTATGTGGCTCACTGATTGTTTCACGATGGAACCCTGAAATTAGAGGATTAAGGCCTCCTCAGTACATCATACACCTATCTCCATCTCTAAACAATTAAACATTATCAACAGTTTCAAGATCAGTGGAGTTGCTAAATAAATAGCTATCGTTCCTATCTGATTTGGTGCCCTATTCTTCATCAGGTAATCTTCAAACATCCCTTTGATACATTCCTTGTCATAGAAGAAATTATAGTTAAATTTATAAAGTCATGTGAAAACACTGTGACTTGCTGAAGACGGCCAGTGGTTTTCTGGTCTTACATCATAATAATATACATCAATTTCCTCTTTTATGTATTTTTATTTTCTCCCAAAGTCTCAGTAAGCCTGTCTGGCTTTAATACAAGGTGATAATCTTTCCTAATAACATTTGTGGCATGACACAAAGTTTTGAGGTTGGCGCCTTTCTAGGTATGCCTCTATCCAATCAATAATGCATATACATTCAATAAGACAAATACCTATCAATAATAAGGTTTACATAAATGTTTATCTTACCGCATCTATGAAATAATACACAATTTGTAGGTTAACCGGCGATCAATGGACACATTCAGATCGCCACTGATGCAGAACAGCAAAGGCACTGGTCATGTATTCCTTGCTTCTGATGCTAACACTACTTGTGAGATTTTTTTCTTCGAGTGGCAACTAACGCTGGTTTCAAATCGTTTTTATTACTACTGTTAGTCTATTCTACCACAGCCAATCGAATTATGTTATGCCCACTAGCCTCTTTTTTTCAAAAATAAATTACACTTTCAAAAATGTAACGCCCCCCCTTCCCAAGACTGGCAAAGTTGAGTGAGAACATCAATGCGTCTGTCTCTATGTCTTTTCTTTACAATATTTCTGTTATTATCTAAGCGTTTTTGCTGTAAGATATTATACATTATGGGTAGTATTGTCTTCTAATACACAAATATTATCATTTTATTTGTCAACTGTCCTGGCCTTTATTTTATTATTCATCGAGGTTTCTTGAGCCACCCTTTCGCTACCCTTCTCAATTTCAGTATCACACTGCATACGCTATCTTTTCAAATATGCCCCCATGCAAATTCCCCCCCCCCTTTACATTTCTCTCTCTCTCTCTCTCTCTCTCTCTCTCTCTCTCTCTCTCTCTTGCTTGTACGCGTTTTGCCTAACGCAAAAAGGTTTCATTAGATTTAAATTGTCACTACGGGTAGGAGGCAAAGCGGTGGGGTGTCCTCTCATTCAATAGCAGATATTTTTTGGGAAAAAAATATGCCATAGCAACAGCGTAACTAACGTCAAGTAGTTTTTTCAAACTCTCAACCATTCATTCCCGTTTAGTGTTAGACTAAGCAAGTCTGTGACGTCAGCTGTCGCCTGTCGTTCTAGTTCGAGATTCAAAAACCAACGCTTGTCAAGGTTGCATTCTTCCGTCTCTCATTTCACTCCGCCGTTTCTTTTATTCTATCACTCCGTTTGAAACTAACTATGCATTTCGGTCTGTCAAAAGGCTTTTATTTTAGTGGAAATTGGTATTGCGGAGAGGGGAAAAGCTAGCAGTTTTGTGTATCGTTTATTATGGCGTTACTGCTTGTTAGAACCAACACGATCGCGGGCGATGGTGACGATGTTGAACACAACTCCCTATTTTATCTCTATAGTATTTGAATTTATAAGCAGTAATATTTTATCTATTTGATCGGGGTATCAGGAATCTTACTACATATCTCCCCACTTAAGAACATGCATTCTGATGCAAGTTTATAATCCGTGATACACATAGATCAAATTTGCTCACTAGGCTTTACTCTGCCCTTGGTATGCTCATGGATTTCTGCAGTGGGGTCATTCAAAGTAGGCACTACTGACGAAGGTTGCCTCAAACCTCTGCAATTCAAGAATCTTTTTCAGTTATGTTATTGAACAGCTGCAAGTGTTACTGCTTATCTTAATGCTGCTTATCAATCAGTATCCACCATTTCTCTTCTCTGAGTCTGTTCATTGACATGTCCAGAGGTTCTTAGAATTTCCTCAAGGTTGTAAGCGTTATGAGGAAAGAATCTTTAACATGGTGATAGCAGAGTTATGTAGAGGATCCAATACTTCTCTTATCAGCCTGGATAAAACACTCGGAGCAATTTCAATCCAAAAAGCAACATATGAATTCAATGTGCTCCTCTCCGATGTGCACACAGCCATCTAGTGGCCTGCACTCTGGCTTGACTTGAATTTGGAAACACCCTTTAATAATATTCATTTATGATTCTATGATCTGCCACTCACGTGGAGGCCATATTCACTAACTGTATTCTTAGCCTAACGACAATTTGGTGATATAATGGTGAAATAAATTCCGGCATTCAGAATCAATTCGCCCGTAGCATTGCTGTGTAATATGTGTGATCTCAATCCAATGTCCGTACAATACTTCCTATGGACTGTATGACCTTTTAATGGTCGATATAGGGTCAGTCACTACCACTGTCACCGGTGCCCTTATAATGCTAAGTTAATAGCCATATTGTGAAGTGAGCTTGACATTAGGCCAACTGACCAACCGTCCGCTCCCCACTTTCCTTGAGTGATCACTTAGTTTCGGTTTCAATGTTGTCCGATTTTCCTCATTGTTATCCTCAATGCTAATTTTTGCCAGATCCCGGCATGCGGCTTCAAAGTGAGCCGAGGATGACTGGTCTTTGTTTATATTTTCTCTGGGTGCCATACGCAGAGTTGCCATTCTGGCTATTTTAGGGGATGACTGTTTGTGAGAAGGGGCATACCTATCCACTGTGTCTACCTAATTATTTTTGTTTATCCTTTTATTTTTAGGCCCATGTTTTTCAGAATGCTTGGCTTGCATCTGAGTATTATTATCCCAACTTGGGGAATGTACCTTGCTACAATTTTTACAGGCCCCACAAATTGTGAAATATCAGCAGCTACTTGGGGCCAGTAAAATTTTTCAGATGTCCTTTGACGGGTGGTACCAACCTTCATATGTCCACTGTGTGGTACAACATGTGCATGTGCCATAACTCGTGCCCCATACTCAAATGGCAGTACTAACTGTCCATATCTTTTGGATCCTGCTCCAGCTGTCCTGTAGAGCAGTCCCTCCTTCAAGTAAAATTGTCCTTTCTTAGGGTGTGCATGGCTGTTTGGCAATTTGCCAAAGCAAGGTTTTAATGATTTGTCCTTTGCCTGGGCCTTTCTCTTCTGTTTATGAGAATAAATTAGTGGTGGTTCCTCCTCTTTACTAGGGGTCGACCTGACCTGGAGCGGGGCCATTACCACAGGTTTTATAGGGTTCCCTGGAAAAACAAATTTCTTTCCTAACACCAGCGGGTAATTAGTGTCTTTGCACACTGCTGCTCTAATCGCTCCTTCCACGTACCTAGTCTTGACATTTATCTCGGCTACTGGAAGTGTCATGGTTGCTACTTCCTTTAGTGCCCCTCGGATCTCCACTGTTTCCGTGGTATATTGATATGTGTGCACCAGGTGAGAACTCACGACTGAGTCATATTCCAAACCTGAATCGTAAAGGCACTTAACTCTGGCACCATTACATGTCACTTCTTCACAGATGGGGGAATGATGAGGTTCATGCTGTTCTGTTGACAAGTCCTTCTGTCTTCCCTTGTCCACTGTTATCATGCATGCAGCACGATATGGAGGAACTTTCCTACCACATTCGATTGTATTATGATTATTCATCCTACAGATTTTACACCATTTTCCCTCTGGTCTGTAGGTTTTCCTTTAATTGAATTGCCGGTTCCTATCTCGCTGGTCATACCTTGGCCTATCATAAGTTTGTTTCCCTCTTGGGTTTTGATCCCTAGTATTATAATATTCATCTTGGTTTGATGGGGCTTTATTACCTTCTACTGGTTGTTTCTTTCTCATGCCAGCTACTTCAGACTGGGCTGCCTGATACCTCTCAGCAACAGTGAGAATTTCCCCCACCCTCTCTGCACCCTGTTCTATGAGAAACTTTCTCAGGTCTGGAGCCATGGACTCTCTTAATTGCTCAATTAGCATCATTTCTTTTAAATCTTGGGTTTTCCCCAGAGCAGTCCATTTCTCCAAGTATGTCTCCAGGAGTGCAGAGAACTGATGGTAAGTCTCCCCAGTGAGTAGTCTAGCATTTCTAAATTTTTTTTCGGTAAAATTCACTATTCTTTTCATACCTAATCAGGAGAGCCTGTTTTAGAATGTCATAGTCTTCCTGATTTTCCTTACTCAACTTTGAATATACCTCATACGAGGTTCCCCTAAGCCCCTGGGATACTTTCAGACTCCACTTTTCTTTTTCCAACTCATACGTTTTAGCTAGTGTCTCAAATCTACTTAAAAATGACTCTATGTCATCATCTTTTTCGACAAAAGGGTCTAAATGAAAACTCATGGCTGAGTTGGAGGCCACCTGGCTTGCAGCAGAGTCGGAGATGGATGGGCTGTTACCATTTTCATGAGCATGGCCTTGCAATTCTAACTCCCTTAGTCGTAGCTCATGTTCCCTTTGTAATCTTTTATAATCGGCTTCCCTTTCTGCAACCTGTCTTCTTTCTTCCTTTTCAGCCTCCATCTGTAATCGTTTTTCCTCCTTTTCAGCCTCCAATCTCTTTTCCTCCAACTGCAACCTTTTTATTTCAGCCTCCCTCTCAGCCTCTAATTTCTTAGCCTCCCTAGCATCTTCTAATAAAATTTCTCCTCTGCCAATCTATCAGCCTTTAATTTCCTTTCTTCGGCTAACCTCCTATCTTCTCGTTCAATAAATTTATCACACTCTGCTGTTACGTATGCAATCAGACCTTGCCCCTCCATTCCCATTTCCTTCGCAGCCTGCATAGCAGCAGATCTGAATTTGGCCAAGTCTGCCATCTTGTTGTTAATACCAAATGTTATTAAACTAAACTAAAATATCCAACAATCTCTCTAATTAACACAATAACAATGGGCAGTGATAGTTCACCTAACTCTCCACACTTATTTACTTTTACAATTTTGAAATCCCGAGCGAGCGTCCCAATATATGTGGTGGGTTTAGATGTTAAAAAGGGTAAGTATTAATTGTCTACAGATGTGAGGTCAGCTATGCAAGTCCCTGAGTCTAATTGTTGATAAAGTTGTTCTCAGGGTACCTGTCTGCTACCACCCTACGACATCAATCTGCTATATATTTTGATCCTAATTATATGTTAAGGTGTCTGGATGTTATCTGGCTAGGTGTCTAGGGTATTATGCAATGTAATGTTAATAAAATGACAACAACTACACCTATAACTTAATGAACAAGTAATTAAACAAGTCACTATGTAAATTTTGAATGATAATATTTTTTACAATTTTATTTTCCTGTATCTCAATTGCTGGGATACAGAACTGTTTAAACTCAAAGTAGAAGGCAATTTATTTACAGCAAAGTAATTTAAAACAACAACTGTGTCTGTTAATATTAATCAAAAGTGTTTCTGACTAGAAGTGTTCTGATGAAGCAATAACTCCTATGAATGGACGCGCTTCTGCGGAACGACTTGTATCATCATGTCAAGAATACTGATTGATATAATAATGATGGAGAGTATGGTTAAATGAACTAACACACGCTCGTGGACAATTGGGCTTAACTTTATTTTCTGGAACGCTGTGATGTCCTTCTCACAACCACCTTCTTCGTGACTGCAACGTCTGAGCACTGTTTTAGAACTCTTTGTAATTAAAGCAAACAGGTAATTTTTGCCTCGAGCTTGCAGCTTCAGGAGTACGTATATTTTGGTATGTGGCTCACTGATTGTTTCACGATGGAACCCTGAAATCAGAAGATTAAGGCCTTCTCAGTACATCATACAAATATCTCCATCTCTAAACAATTAAACATTATCAACAGTTTCAAGATCAGTGGAGTTGCTAAATAAATAGCTATCGTTCCTATCTGATTTGGTGCCCTATTCTTCATCAGGTAATCTTCAAACATCCCTTTGATACATTCCTTGTCATAGAAGAAATTATAGTTAAATTTATAAAGTCATGTGAAAACACTGTGACTTGCTGAAGACGGCCAGTGGTTTTCTGGTCTTACATCATAATAATATACATCAATTTCCTGTTTTATGTATGTTTATTTTCTCTCAAAGTCTCAGTAAGCCTGTCTGGCTTTAATACAAGGGATAATCTTTCCTAATAACATTTGTGGCATGACACAAAGTTTTGAGGTTGGCGCCATTCTAGGTATGCCTCTATCCAATCAATAATGCATATACATTCAATAAGACAAATACCTATCAATAATAAGGTTTACATAAATGTTTATCTTACCGCATCTATGAAATAATACACAATTTGAAGGTTAACCGGCGATCAATGGACACATTCAGATCGCCACTGATGCAGAACAGCAAAGGCACTGGTCATGTATTCCTTGCTTCTAATGCTAACACTACTTGTGAGATTTTTTTCTTCGAGTGGCAACTAACGCTGGTTTCAAATCGTTTTTATTACTACTGTTAGTCTATTCTACCACAGCCAATCGAATTATGTTATGCCCACTAGCCTCTTTTTTTCAAAAAAAAAATTACACTTTCAAAAATGTAACGCCCCCCCCCCCCCCCCCCCCCCCCTTCCTTTTCCCAAGACTGGCAAAGTTGAGTGAGAACATCAATGCGTCTGTCTCTGTCTTTTCTTTACAATATATCTGTTATTATCTAAGCGTTTTTACTGTAAGATATTATACATTATGGGTAGTATTGTCTTCTAATACACAAATATTATCATTTTATTTGTCAACTGTCCTGGCCTTTATTTTATTATTCATCGAGGTTTCTTGAGCCACCCTTTCGCTACCCTTCTCAATTTCAGTATCACACTGCATAAGCTATCTTTTCAAATATGCCTCCATGCAAATTCCCCCCCCCCTTACATTTCTCTCTCTCTCTCTCTCTCTCTCTTGCTTGTACGCGTTTTGCCTAACGCGAAAAGGTTTCGTTAGATTTAAATTGTCACTACGGGTAGGGGGCAAAGCTGTGGGGTGTCCTCTCATTCAATAGCAGATATTTTTTGGGGAAAAAAATATGCCATAGCAACAGCGTAACTAACGCCAAGTAGTTTTTTCAAACTCTCAACCATTCATTCCCGTTTAGTGTTAGACTAAGCAAATCTGTGACGTCAGCTGCCGCCTGTCGTTCTAGTTCGAGATTCAAAAACCAACGCTTGTCAAGGTTCAACACATAAGGAAGGGACCTGTCATTGAAACATCCTTTTTTGGGGATGCGTAGATGGCAGGGAGGACAGTGTGATTCGCTTGCATAGCTAGGCGGTGTTGTCGCACGGAAGGTCCAGGGTTCGAATCCTGGGTAAGCCACTCATGTCTGTTGTTTTTCTGTTGTCTAGTATTCTACTTCTTTATTTCCTACGAGTGCCTTATAACATACCTTTATATTTGTTTCATATTAATTTACTGTTTGCAGGCCTCGTGGTTTCCCTTCCTTATGTGTTAAATGTTTATACAATACCAAACCTACCCTCTGTCCTGTTCTTACTGTTCTAAGTCTACTATCATACTGGACACAGTATTAAGGTCTTTGTCTTGTTGGACTGACCAATACTGATATATAGGTGAACAACAGAAGTGATTGCGTCATTAATAGGCTGAACTGCCCATGGTAAACTTCCGGTGTTATGTATAGAGGTTCGCACTAATGACCTGTCATTGAAACATCCTTTTTTGGGGATGCGTAGATGGCAGGGAGGACAGTGTGATTCGCTTGCATAGCTAGGCGGTGTTGTCGCACGGAAGGTCCAGGGTTCGAATCCTGGGTAAGCCACTCATGTCTGTTGTTTTTCTGTTGTCTAGTGTTCTACTTCTTTATTTCCTACGAGTGCCTTATAACATACCTTTATATTTGTTTCATATTAATTTGCTTGTCAAGGTTGCATTCTTCCGTCTCTCATTTCACTCCTCCGTTTCTTTTATTCCATCACTCCGTTTGAAACTAACTATGCATTTCGGTCTGTCAAAAGGCTTTTATTTTAGTGGAAATTGGTATTGCCGAGAGGGGAAAAGCTAGCAGTTTTGTATATCGTTTACTATGGCGTTACTGCTTGTTAGAACCAATACGATCGCGGGCGATGGTGACGATGTTGAACACAACTCCCTTTTATCTCTATAGTATTTGAATTTATAAGCAGTAATATTTTATCTATTTGATCGGGGTATCAGGGATCTTACTATATATATATATATATATATATATATATATATATATATATATATATATATATATATATATATAGTTAGTAAAATATAAAATGGGTGATTATAGAAGATAATTTACACATGAAATGTAAAACCGTAACTAATTAAATATGGGATTAAAACAACGCAAGGTTTGAAATGGTAATGAGATAAACCAAGTGTGACCACACTAATGAAAATAGTCTACACAGTCCATGATACGATGATGTTCCTGCACTGTAAATCAAACTGCTGACTCTTTAGTTACAACGAAGATTTTGCGCACCATGGAACTGAGTGAGCCCCATCCTCAGAAAAGACCCTGATACCATTACTATAGCTGCCATGCAAAAGACTCCAGAAGGAAAGTGAAAGAGAAACTGGTCAACAGCAGCCTGGCGGAGAACAACGGAAGCAGAGATGCAAAGCATGAACCAGTGCTGGACACCGCACGAAGAATGGCTGCCGATTGAGCAAAGTGGAGACAGTTTATTGCTGCGCAACGAGACACTATCAGGAGTGATGGTTAGTGACTGCTTTGTCAGTCTGTGGCTAGGGGAAATGCGCTCAACCACAAACAGAGTTCTTTGGTTATATTTGGACGCCTTGTCGTACGCAAACAAGAGATCTTTCGACTTGAACATTTAAGCAACTTTGATCAGAAGCCGAGATGCAAAGAATGAACCAGAGCTGGGGCAATGTACGAAGGATGGCCGCCGACCGAACAAAGTGGAAGCAGTTTGTTGCTGCCCTACTAGACGCCACCAGGTGTGATGGCCACTGACTGCTTTGATAGTCGGCAGCTAAGGATCAAAGAAGAAAGAAGAAGAAGAAGATCAGCGCTCAGCCTTTCATAAAGAACTATAGTGCTGGTGGTCAACTTGATCTAAACCTGCAGAAGAACTACTAGCGCTGACCGGCAAACTTGATGTAAGCATGAACAAGAACAACTAGTGCTGACTTACAAACTTAATCTAAGCATGGACGAGAACAGCTAGTGCTGACTTGCAAACTTGATGTAAGCATGGACGAGAACAGCTAGTGCTGACTTGCAAACTTGATGTAAACATGGACGAGAACAACTAGTGCTGACTTGCAAACTTGATGTAAGCATGGACGAGAACAACTAGTGCTGACTTGCAAACTTGATGTAAGCATGGACGAGAACAACTAGTGCTGACTTACAAACTTGATGTAAGCATGGACGAGAACAACTAGTGCTGACTTACAAACTTGATGTAAGCATGGACGAGAACAACTAGTGCTGACTTGCAAACTTGATGTAAGCATGGACGAGAACAACTAGTGCTGACTTACAAACTTGATGTAAGCATGGACGAGAACAACTAGTGCTGACTTGCAAACTTGATGTAAACATGGACGAGAACAACTAGTGCTGACTTGCAAACTTGATGTAAGCATGGACGAGAACAGCTAGTGCTGACTTGCAAACTTGATGTAAGCATGGACGAGAACAACTAGTGCTGACTTACAAACTTGATGTAAGCATGGACGAGAACAACTAGTGCTGACTTGCAAACTTGATGTAAACATGGACGAGAACAACTAGTGCTGACTTGCAAACTTGATGTAAGCATGAACAAGAACAACTAGTGCTGACATGCAAACTTGATGTAAGCTTGGATAAGAACTACTAGTACTGGCCAGCAAACTTGATGTAAGCATGAACAAGAACTACTTGATGTAAGCATTGAAAGTTATTACTAATCTGCTGTTAGCCTAGGCAATGGCAGTAATAGTCAGTTACCAGGAACTGTTGTCTGTCTATCAATTTCACCTCTTCGGCTACCGCTCATTGCAATTATAACTGAGGCAAATGTACAGAAGTGAACTAACTACACATAAAACCCGATAACAAATAAAATTACAAACATTTGGCTTTCTGTCCGAGAAAAATCCGCTCACAACTTCCCATGACTTTTTTTTTTTGTCGTGGTGACATACCATTTCGAATTAATGGCATTTATTTGTCTCATTATCTAACTAGGACTAACAATCACCTTCGGCTATCGTCTGTTATCCTGACGATAAGAAGAAAGAAGAAAAAAGAGGAAGGGGGGAAGGGGGTGTGAAATCTACATGATTAAGGACGTGATATTAACCGGACTGCTATTAAGAGCAGGAAGAAAAAAATACAGTCCTATTTGTCAACATGCCAGGACGGCTTGCGTTAGTAAATACGTGTATATGTATCGCTTTATCAATGTGGATGACTAAGATGGCTTTACTTGTTCTGGTTAATTGCTGGTGGATAATTATTCGGATTTTTGGATAGTTCAGGGCGTGATCAACGAAATGTCATCATCATTTTCATGATGCTCATTATCATTATCTTCCCTATCAACATTATTGTGAGCATATTCTTGATCGACCCATTTGTTATCAGCGCCATCATCATCATCATCATCATCATCGTAATTATCTGTTAATTTCCACTGGGGTGTACTTGAGCGATGGAAAAAAAGCGCTTTTGGCTTACTGAGAGCTGGTATAGTGTTATATAGTCCCATTTCACTTAATTATCATTTTCTTGAATGCCTCATTAGGAGCACGGAGCAGGCATTGCAGCTGGTTTTCTCACAGGAAGCCTGCACCAAGCGTTCATGTGCTGTTGTAGTGATGGTTAATATAGCAGTTTGTGTAACATGATGAGACTGCCAGCACCATACACAACCTTATATTAGTCACCTTCAATGACATGCCAGAGGGTTGTTGTTGTTGTTGTTGTTGTTGTTGTTGTTGTTGTTTAACTAGGGCTGCTGAGCTTCTCGCTCTTTAGCAGCCGCATTGAACTCCAACACTCCACCCCTACCCCCGTATCTACGGCCCTCACTGGACTGAGAAATCAATAATGACCCTACCTTCGACGCTTCACACATACACAGAGATTTTAGAAAGAAAAAACAGGTAGAGGTAGCCACATAGCAGATACTGTCGTAGGGGAGTCGTGTTGGAGACTTACTGTACTGTCCAGATTTGTTTATGAGGTGGGGTAAAGAATTATGTTCCTCGCGGCCTCTGCCTTCCATAATTTCAAGAGCAAAAGTCAGGTACCCATTTACAGCTGGGTTTACTGGAGTGTAACGCTACCAGGCTTCGATCCCGGAACCCGATAACTGTGCCGCGAGAGGAAATCGTTTGAATCACTCAGCCTATCGGACGATTTACACAGAGATAAAAAGGTAGTCTCATAGCAGATACTGTCGTAGGGGCGGGGGGGTGAAGTGTTAGAGACTTCACTATACTAGGTCCCGCATCGAGAGGTTGAGTGATCGGTTCCCTTCCTGGCTGCCTTTTCCTTCCATAACTCAAAACCAATGTCAGATACCCATTTACAGCTGGGTAGACTGGAGCGTGATGATACTGTGAATCGAACCCGGTACTTTTACCGCGAGAGACCAGCGCTTTTACTCTCTGTCAATCGGACGCTCCATCAAAGAGATTAAGGAAAAGGAAAAAGAAAAATGTATGATGAGTCATAACAAGTGACGGTAACTATTTAAATAACGCCATATCTACGACAGGCCAGTCTCAAAACCAAGAGAGAGCGAGGTCGAAGGTCAAACAGTTATTTCTAAACAGGTGTGCCAATAATACATATCGCACGGAATTTCCTTTCAAGCTCCGAAATCTGGGGAAGTCCCATCAGACACCTGACCCAGAATCCCCTTGCGTAAGCAGGACTTAAATGAAAATCCGTTGAATATTCAGGGTCTAAGCGTAGAGACGGGACCAGAATAAAAGGTTCTAACATGAGCCTTGGCGTTTACTTTGGACACGTGAAAGATACTTTAATGGGTGTTGTTGTGTACGTTCTGATGCCCTTGACAATGCCAGCAATCCATCAGCGTCCATGGAATGTCATATACTCGTCATCACGCCTTAATACCAAAGACCAATTTTTTTTCAGGTCTCGCCGAATACAAATTTTTCCTGCCAACAAAAGAATAGAATAAACACTGTCTTAATAAGCGAGAAGGAGTAACCATCGTAGTCATGACCTGTTGTACAAATAGTGAGAGTACTGAGATTTGTGGAATGTATTCAAGTTTTCTTATTACCGGTACAGGGTGTCTGCTGCAGTTTGCTTCTGACCTATTCACATTACAGGGCTGTGGAGTCGGTTTCGGTAAGAAAATGTCCCGACTCCGAATTTTACGAGACTAAAGTCAAGGCTTCTTCCTTCTTAGAAAGAAGGTGAGGATGGATAGGACATACACTCAGAAGAGAACATTTAAGCATAGCCAGCGGTGCCCTTGACTGGAACCTACAAGGGAAAAGAAGATTGGGGAAGCCAAGGAGAACTTGTAGAAGAACAGTGGAAGAGGAGGCTAAGGAAATTGGAATGACTTAGTCACAGCTGAAAAAGACAGACCAGAATAGAAATCGTTGGAGAGCAACTGTTTCTGTCCTATGTTCCACGGGGAACGGACAAGAATAATGATGATGAAAGTCAAGGTAGATCCACGTTTGATCCATACAAGAGGAGGGGGGCGCTTAAAAAAGTCAAGGTAGATCCACGTTTGATCCATACAAGAGGAGGGGGGCGCTTAAAAAAGTCAAGGTAGATCCACGTTTGATCCATACAAGAGGAGGGGGGGCGCTTAAAAAAGTTAAGGTAGATCCACGTTTGATCCATGCAAGAGAAGGGGGAGCTTACAAAAGTTGAAATAACATATTAAAGTAGTAGAACTCCTAAAACCACTTTCATGTTAAAGTACATCCATTTTTACTTAATGTAAGAAAATTTCAGTTGCTTCTGATCAGAAATAAAGTTTTTATCACAATTAGAAATTTGTTGGCACATTTAGAAAAAGCACACAAGATGTGAAAATAAATTATATACACTGTCAATTTTCCCGACATTGTTAAAATGAAACTATTTTGTCTCATGGTGTTTGGCAAAGCAGTCATTTGTGTGCAGGTGTGGATGATTTGTTATTTTGTATTACTGTATGAATGAATGAATAGTTTAAAATGTAGTCTACAAAAGCCACGTATTCATTTATTCACACACATACCATACTTATACATATAACTCCATATAAGTGCATAATTTTATGCCATATCACTAGTTAAAAAAACTGTAGTCGGAGTCGGACTTCTAAAATTTCCGGAGTCGGAAAATTTGTTGACCGATTCCACAACCCTGGTTCAAAATTTCAACATTTCTTTACATTTGTAGTATGTCATTATTTCTCCACTACTAATGATATGATTCATCTGCAGATTGTTTGCTTTTTTTTACGGCAAGTTGTGTGGTCTTGGCAATTGTTATGTCCTATTTCTTGCTAGATTCAGGTGCCAAGAGACGTTACATTTAAGAGGTTCAGTGATTTATTGTTAAACTCTGACTTCTTCTTCAAATACCGTGCCAACTGTCGTAGACGATCATGTCTCTCTACAACTTCCTGTCTCCAGTACTGTTTTTCAATTTGATTCTTAACTTCTTTCCATGTTACGAATTTAAATATAATTTTGCCTCGTTTTGGCCCGTTCAACCTTAGTCCGTTATATTAAGGCGCATGTCCAAATAAAAATGACTTTTAGGTCTGATGATTTATAACGGATTTAAACTGCCGCGAATATATTTTCTTTGTTACGCACTTTCTCTTATGTCCTTCTATTTTTCCAGTTGTCACAATCAATATTCTCCTGCGTACCTCTTCTCAGAGCATACTGTATTCTTTCAATGGATGGGTGTGAAAAAAAAATCGAAAAAAAGGTAATTCGTCGTACGAGGACAAAAGACAAAGAAAATAGCCAACGTTACGACCACAAGGCCTTCGTCAGGGAAAGGAAAGAAAGTGAAGGCCAGATAGGACACATAAGAACCTAAATAAATATAAAAAAATTTAAAAATTAAACCTAGGTACTTCCCTGAAGGAAACTTCCCGCAAACCGATTGGCGTGTCCGGAAAAGGAAAAACCTTTTTTTGTATTCTTTCAAGAAATCCTGGTTATTTTTTTTTTCCTGTCCACGGTGGACTTAGCATTTTTCAGTACAACCCCTTCTCTGAGACATCCAAGGTATTTGTTTCCTTGTTCACTGACGTAAAGTAATATATTATTAACTGTAAAAAAGGGGAACAGATGGTCATTCATTCACTCACTCATTCATTCATTCACTACCGCTCATTCACTCACTCATTCATTCACTCACTCATTCATTCACTCACTCATTCATTCACTCACTCATTCATTCACTCACTCATTCATTCACTCACTCATTCACTCACTCATTCATTCACTCACTCATTCACTCACTCATTCACTCACTCATTCACTCACTCATTCATTCACTCACTCATTCACTCACTCATTCATTCACTCACTCATTCATTCACTCACTCATTCATTCACGCACTCATTAATTCACTCACTCATTAATTCACTCACTCATTAATTCACTCACTCATTCATTCACTCACTCATTAATTCACTCATTCATTCACTCACTCAATTCACTCATTTCACTCACTCATTGGGTATCACTCCATTCATTCAATAACTCACATTCACTCACCCTCATTCAATCACTCACACTCATTCATTCATCACTCATTCATTCCAATCACTCTACTCATTCATATCATTTCACTCATCATTCTCACTCACTCACTCATTCACTCACTCACTCATTCCATCATTGACAACACCATTCATTTCACTCACTTCATACTCGCCATTCACCCTCACTCATTCATTTCATTCACTCATTCCTTCACTCATACCTCATTCACTCACTCACTCATTTCACTCATTCCTACTCATATCCTTTACATTCACACTCATCATTCTACTCATTACATTCACTCCATTAAATTATCACAGCACACTCACTCCCCCAACCACTCATATCATTCCATCCATTCATTCACTCATCATTCAATCACTCACTTCCATACATCCCTCACACATTCATTCAAATACCACTCATTCATCTCATTCAACATCATCCTCAATCCATTCACTCACACATTTCACTCATTCACTCACTCACTTCACTACAACGTCACTCATTTCACTGTCACTCATTCACTCACTCATTCATTCCATTCACTCACTCACCATCCACTCACTCATTCATTCACTCCACATTCAATTCCAATCACTATCCACTCATTCCATTCACATTCATCTGCCATTCACGTCCCTCACCTCATTCATTCATTCACTCACTCAATTCATTCACTCACTCATTCACTCACTATTCACTCATTCATTCACTCACTTCATCACTTCACTCATTCATTCACTCATTCATCACTCACTCATTCATCACTCATTCATTCATTCACCTCATTATCTCATCACTCACTTCTACTCTTTCACTCAATTCATTCAACTCATTCCTTTCACTCACTCATTAAAATTACATTTCACCTTTACTCACTCACACACTCAATCACATTCACTCACTCATTCACTCATTCACTCACTCATTCACTCACTCATTCATTCATTCACTACCGCTCATTTTCCTATTGAGCACTGGCACGTTTAGAGATTTATCAATTGTTTTCTTCTTTTTTATTAGAGGTATGATGAATTGTATTTTAATAATAACTGGTCATCCACTTTTAGTCTATACAACTCAATTTATGAAGAAAAAAAACTATGCACGTAACAACAATTAAAACTATTCCTGGCACTGTTTACGTTGGGGCCTTTAAAAAAGTGACTACACTCCAAAGGGCCGGTACCCCGCCCCCAGTGACCCCCCAAAGTGGGGCGTTGGACGGATCCAAGGGGACGGGAAGGAAAAATTGGGCGGGGGGCGTTCAGTTATAAGTGAGTGACTGAGGATTTGACTGGCTAAATTCAACAATTTTACTCATTGTAACGCTTACATGTAAATGCGCTTTGATTATACAGGGCCCTAACGTGAGCGCTTAAAGGGAAAACATAGGATAAACAAACCTTAACCCACAGCTCCTCCCTAACTTCGCTCGTCGCTGTGTCTCATACATCTTATAGCAGAGGTTCCAATCCTGGAGTATGCATACCAGAGGGTACGAGAAGCTGGTCAAGAGGGTACGGGAATATTTGGTAATTAACTGTCTGTCCTATTCAAATAATGCCTAGAGGTGTTAGTGGGGGAAAAAATGCAATAGATTGGAAATACATCAATGAGGTGGGGGGCGAGATATGAAAAATAGGTAGCGCATTGGCTGTATTACTATGGTCATTATGCAAGGCATATTTTCATCTGTTTTGCAATCTTAAAGTTCAGGTATCACTGATCATAAATTCTAACATAATCGTCTGCTACGAAAGCAGGTGTGACAGATAACGAGACCCCTGTTGTTCACTTGGTCAACCCCGAAGAAAAAGAAACTGACAACAAGAAATAGGTTGTCAACTCACTAAAATTTAATCATAATCCTTTGGAAAGTGACAACCATTGCTAATTAGTGTATATTTACCAGTTTAATATGAATGATTGTCCACTGGAGGAGGGGGGGGGGGTTGGGGGATGGGGGGGGGGGGGGGGTTAGTGATAACTTGATATCCGTGATACATAAGAGGAAAGTTTCAACAGAGCTAAGTGTATAACCAGCGATGCTATTTATAGTTGTTTTTTATGTAATGCAGGAACATGGAGGGGCCGCCGGGAATGTTCTGTGGGAGCTAAGGAGAAAGGACCCGAAACAGTTTGGGACACATTGCTTTACCTGTTTCACGATTATGACAGAATCTCGATCTCTGTTTCACTCCGGCAGTAATCGGTGCATTTGTGGTACTGATTTTATTGCATGCTTTCAATTGTCGCACTTTCTTTTTTTCTATACTATGTAGCAGATAGTTTTTATTTTCAAGTATTCTTTCACTACTCTCAGTATATTGAGTCTTGTCTGTTATCTGACACTCCTTGTGGCTGATAAACGCCTCACATTTGCAAGGAGAGGTAGAAATAATATTACCAGAGGCAGATTGGTAAAATTCCCTTGTACAAGGTTTGGCCGCCACGGATGAACACGTACATCGCCCAGCGCTATCTGCCTAATCACCGATAAGACGGGTGTGCGCATCATCAAACTTGGAATACGGGGAGACAACTGATGGACAGCTCCACCTCAGATAAGATATTTATCTTTTCGATTAAGTAATGAATTGGTACTTTCGACATCACGGTGTCATATGAGGTTAACACTCATGTTCGCGAGTCTGTACGCAAGGCATCGCAGTGTCTTTACTTGCCAATATTATGGTAACTACGGGTACTCTTTGGACTGCTGCCGCACACTTATTGTCACGTGGAATATTTTGAAATGAACCACAACTCATTCACCCTGACTGTTTGAAAAGTGATTTTGAACGTTTACATTAACTCCATAACCCAAGAGATGCGTGGGGACTGGCCGGCATATAACCTAGCCCAAGCTTCAGTGGTTATTCCGCACTGTGGAGATTCACGATTGCTCAAGGCAACCCCAGACTTTGCACAGAGTTAGAGAATTCAGAATTCCTTACTTACAATACCGGAAACTTTTTATTGGAAGAATTTTGGACGCCACTTTTCAGAAGCCAGGAAATCTCTTCATATTAAATAAGGAAACCGGGACTGGGGAAACTGAAGGACCACACACAAGTCAAGAGGGGAACATATTAATGACACCCCAGACGCGTGGTGAGAGGCCTATATCAACGTCTCTTTAAATCCATCTTGTGGATCACAGAGTCTTCTGTTATCCATGATATGGCGTAATCTTTATTTTTACATATTTATAATTTCAATCCTAACCTTTTAACTAGAACCACAACTACAATTCACTACTACCTTGTTATATTTAACAAATTTTAAAAATCTTAGATTTCTGACACAATACATTTTCGTTCTTTTCCAGCCTCATCTTTAGAATGATGATTCATGAAACCACCACTGCACGGGCTTGGTGACTGCTTTTTAAATTGCTAGTTATCTTAAATTAAGAAACTAAAAGTCAGAGAAAGTGAGTCCATAAGTTTCATAGGGAGCAGGGAGGAAAAGATGAAACAGAAATTGAAGGTACATTTATAAGTATTTAAAATACTTACAGTTTCTAAGTGTGTAATGGGCCAATTATAATCTATTTTTCACTTTAAATTATGTAATTTTTCATAGCTTTAAACACAGTGTAAAATGTTATGTGGAAATATTTATTTTATAAGGTTAATGAAGTTTCAAACTTTTCAAATCTGTGTATACAATAATTGTATACATTATTTTTTTATATGTGAAACAACTTTTCAAATCCAGTGGAGATGATGTAATGTAAACAGGCTCTATCTGTATTAATTTAACCTTGTCCAGTTTAAATGTATATGGTAAAGCTAAAGCTATTCAATTTATGTGGTAAAAGATAAGTTTTTATCACCGTTGGGATTTAAAATTTTAATTCTCATTCGAGGGTAAAATTTCTGAGATAAATGGGATGGTAGGAATAGAAGGAAGTGGGCATATATAGTATGTGTTCGTGGGTACGCAATACTACAGAAGAGCGGTGTCGTCTCTATCTATTATTACCATTGTTTATTGGGTGTGTAACCAGCAGAAAGTAATATCTCTGGAACCAAGTGAGGTAGATAGTGGTCTGAAGTTGGGCGTGAACCGCCATCATAAGAGGGTCTTATAGGACAGAACGCAGGTACTAGCTTGGGCCGTTTTTACTCAATTGGACGTTCCTAGGAAACGGTGCTGGCGCCTTTAACCTGACCAGCAACGAGTGGAGAAACAGTGTAAAACAGAACCCATCCAGCGGGTGCAGAAACTACTATTGCAGCTAAGTGAAATATATACGCTGCCAAAGTGAATTTTCTCCATCATTTCTACTATAAATCAATGATAAAACTTTTCTTCTAAACTTTTCAATTTATTTTCAAACTGTTGAAACCTAAAGTGATTATTAATTTTTTTTATTTGTATTATTACAAATTTAACTTCGATTTAATCATTTTAAAGTTACTGCATGTTTGTCTCAGTCAATTTACTACACACAGTCTAAATAGAGCTATACCAGAATAATTTGAACTCCACTGAGTAAATGAGTGATGGGGGCTTGAACGAGCTGAAATTAATAAGTGCTTAATTCCATCACAAAAGTGTCGGCAGATTCTAGAATTAACGTGCTCAGCCAAAGCAGCATTGTTTTCGCTTATCTGAATATCTTGTGAAGACTCCCTTTCTTCCTTTGTAATAGAAGTGGCATTACCTTTCTATCTGCAGCTCTGCCAAGAGTAATCATGTGCGAAGGTAGATACCTTTGAAACCTATATGAGATACTCTTGAGTTTTGGCCACTGTTGGGCCACTATTGCTAAGCAGGGAAGGCAATACCGTCACAATGATTAAAGGCAGTTTAAAAAAAAAAATCAAATTAAGCTCATCTGGCAGACATTTGCGAAACTTCTAAGTGCCAGAGGAACACGAGATGAGACAACGTTGCGGCGAGGGAAATGACACTCCTGCGGAATCCTGTTAATAGCACTACAATCCGGCCTTTGTTCTGGTATCCCCACAGTAAGATTGGATTGAAGCCGACCGGAAAACTCACGAGGAAGAGAACTGAAACATACATGAAAGGGGGTAAAGAAGACAGGAAACGACCTTGAGAGGAATCGAAGCAAGGACAGGATTAACCCTAAAGGATGAAAGTAAGTTGTCCGTTATCGTTTCTCTTAAATGCTGCCATTTTTTCCTCTGCCTCTTCTGCCTTTTTGTGTATTGGTTGTCATAAATGTTCTCAAGCATTCTTCCTTCTGTCACACCCATTGACTCTATCACAATGACTCCTATCACCCGCCACATTACCCTGTCTATTTCGCACTCGATCTCTAGGCTCCTGCTGCAGTTCCCCAAATAGACCCCAGCCTTGTTTAATGGCCGGTCCAAAACCATAAAGATCTTCAATTTTAATAACCGATCCAAATGTGGCAGAGTTCCTTGTTTTTTACTGCCGAAACTTCCCGCCGCCAATCTCGCTGCGAATTTAATATCCCGAGTTTTTACGACGAAGAACAAACACCTCGGCTATTATGTGTCCCTTGTTATGAGGTGATAGGAGTTGTCTGTCCCTGTTCAGATTTTGGAGGCACTAAATGGTATCTCCAGGTTTGGAGAGATTCCGCTGCGCCAGTACAACTGGGAGGCATATCAATGCCCTCGCAGAGTGCTTCTCGTCTCCGACCTTGCGTGGCATGATTTTTTTTTTTTTTTAATTAATCCCGTGCCAACCTTTTTTGTCCATTGTTTTTGGTAAATACTGCTGGTATTTTCGACGGAGTGCAAGTTGTGCTTTTCGCTCCATATAAGGTGGTCCATTTATCGGCTCGAAGGAAGGAGCATTTCTTAACATCATCGAGTGCTAGGCACTGGAAGAAGTGGTGGTCAATAGTTTCAATAGTCAGGCACATTGGCTGGCAACTCTGGAGTGTGTTTGGGTGGTTGGGATTTCCTGTTCAAGTGTTTGTTGAGTGGTATATGTTGTGTTTCGGAAGGCCTAACAATGGCGCTCTGATCCCTTCTTGTAAAATGGCTGATGTTTTTGTAATTAGAAATCAGTACCGCAAATGTCCTTAAACGTCTCACCCGGTGGTGGTCCCATGGTCCATTTCCTTCAGCTATTTCTTTGTTTGTTGTTTTTGTATGAAGTGATTTGGCTTTGAGATTGTTCTGTGTTCAGTTTTATATAAAACATCTGTCACATGGATAGTGAATCATGCACACTCAGTCACTAAGCAAGAAAATCCCTTCTAATATTTTTTTGTCTATCTGGCTGGTGCATTGTGTTGTACCCAACAACTCTCTAATCCCGCGATCTCATTAATGTCCCCTCCTAAAGGGATGTTCCAGCGTTTTCACAGTGCAATGATTCGAGTTGGACTGTAAATCAGTCGTTAATTAGTGAACAAGGGCACTGAAAGGCTTAGTGAAAAAAACTGCCGAAAAGCATCTGTGTTGGCTGTTGGAACAACCGCAAGGGCTATGAAAAACCGTGACAGTAAACTCTGCGTTACAGAAAACACCAGGAATTTTTCTAAGTCCACAGTACGTTTAGTTTTTCAGGGTACTGATGAAAGGGTTGTGACTGACGAGCAACAGGCGGTGTTATATTATAAGAGGTGTTAGGCACAGAATTTCCAGTTGCCTAGCGCGCAGAGTGGGCTAGCCTCGTCCGGCTTCGCGCAGGTGTGTCCGTGTCTGTCCCTAGTTGTGTGCGACGGAACGAACGGAGTAATTTGTCTTCTCTTTGTTACTTTCACAATTGACTCCACGGCTGGCGTAGTTGTGGATTTTAAATTTGCTACCAAAGTGAAATGGGTTTATTTTCGATACAAGACAACAGGAGGCTGAGACACTTGGGAGTCATGACCCAAGTGCCCCCCCCCCTCCCCCCTTTAGAGTGTATAGGAGTATACTGGGACGAAACACTTGTCGGCTGGGGGGAACCCCTTCTGGTGATCAGATTGCCTCCTGTTGTATCGCTCTGTAAAGAGTTTCCTATCATCATGAAGTAGGAGTCGGTAAAAAAATTGTCGGACTTCGACTTCCAATTGTTTGCCTCTTGACTAGTAAAAACTATAGTCGGAGTCGGAGTAGGACTTCGAAAACGTCAGTATTTTAGTTAAGAAAATGGGGCAGTTTTCCACAACCCTGGTTTTTAATAGACTCAATATCATCATCTTCTTCTCTGATCCTTAGCCGCCGACTGTCAAAGTAGTCAGTGACCATCACGCCTGAAGGCGTCTAGTAGGGCAGCAACAAACTGCTTACACTTTGCTCGGTCGGCGGCTATCCTTCGTGCAGTGCCCCAGCTCAGGTCGCATTTCCCTCAACTGCATCTCGGCCTCCACATCCCTCCACCGGTCGGCCTCCCTTTTGCTTTCCCCCAGGGGTCCACAACATAGCTGTTTTTGTGATGGCATCAGGGTCTCATCTGAGGACGTGGCCAACCCAACTCCAGCATCCGCCAGCTATGATGGTGTGCGTGTCCTCTTGGTTGCTCCGAGAAAGCCGTTCTTGATTGTAGATGGTATTCGATCAAAAGATTCGGATAATTTCTCTTAGATTGTGTGGAAAGAGGAAAATTTCGACAAGTCTGTTACTCCCCACCATTCCGAACCATAGACAAGCACAGAAAGTACACAGCTCTCATATAATCTTAATTTGGTGTTTGTGCTGTACAGTGAAGACCTCCAGATGTTGTTTAGACTATCAACATCTCTGTTGTCTCTTTATTCATCCTGATTTCTTGAGGTGAAGGACCTGGAATCGAATACCAGGTCACGACCACTTTTCCAGTCTTACCGCAGCTGTAAAAATTGGTACCTGACCCTGCTTGTGAGTAAGGAACGGCAAAGGCAGCTAGAAAGGGCATCGGTCACGCCACCTTATTTAGGCTAAGACCTAGTTTAGGTGAAGTCTCTAACACTTCACATCCCTACGGCAGTATCTGCTATCAGCATCATTTTTCATTGCGCTCCTTGCGGAGCATTGAGCCACCTCTACAGCTGGTACTCTGGTAGGAAGCCTGCGCTTGGCACTCACGTGTTCTTGTAGCAGCTGTTTCTGTGGCAATTTGTTTTACATGACGATATTGCCAACCCCATGCACAACCTTATATTAGTCGCCTTGTACGACATGCCTGAAGTTGCAGCAGTCGTATTCTATTTTTGACTCTTCAGAAAACCCCCTGGAACTCCAGTATCTGCTAAGGAATTCCTTTTTTTTTTTAAAATACTTTATGTATCTCCATCTGGCCGTTCTTAGAACACTTCTGCGTAAAATCCAGTGCTCTCCTTCAAAATGAGTAATAATTCTACCACCTTCATTCCCATTTATCCAGAAGTCTCATACATCGGTACTGGATCTTACAGTCTGCTTCCCACAGTTAAACTATGTCGTCAAGCAGCTGGTTTTTGTTACCCACTGCTCCCACTGGCCTTGTCCTCTTTCTGTTGACCGTCCTAAGTTATTTTATTCGAGAACATCCTCCGAATTCTATCAGAGCATGTCACAAATCCGGGTATTAACTAGTGACCAGGGAATACAAAGCACCAGACTAACTGAGAGATCACAGACCGGCCACTCGGACATTACCTGTTAACAATCGCCAGACCATCTTGTTGTTGGCTGCTCTCGTTTGTAATGGGCCTTGTGTCCGGCTTAGCGGGCTGGAAACTCAGTATTGTAATTGCTTGACGCCGGTCGTCCTCTGAGCTATGACCTTCTTATGGTGTCTTTTGAGATATCGAGATGTTAAGCTGGTCACGTGATATGGCAGGTAAGGTAAATTAACTCTCAGTTCTGAGCTGGTTATCTTCTCATCATCATCATCATCATAACCATCAGTTCCCTCAAAGGATCATAGTCCTTCAACAAAGTCATGATAAATCTTCCTGTCTTGTACCATCCCCTCATGTCTCTTCAATGTTTTTCTCTTGGTTTCATTATTTCTTTCATGTGTATCTTCAATTCTCGTCTCCATGTATTTTTCCGGAATTCTTATCTCTTCCCCTGAGGGTTTCAGAACAAGGACTGCCTTGTAATGATATCAACAGGTGCATCAAATACATATTAAACAAGCTGAAAACGATTCATCTTCCTCAATTTTACTTCTTAAAAAATATTTGTTAACGCTCTAAGATGTGTTTGTGCTGTAGAAGTATGTAAGAAAGTAGTTTTCCCCACAATGTGCTGATTGATATATGTGAGAGTGTTTATATCTTTTAGATACTGATGATACATGCAAACATAAGACTTAATTGTTTACGGTTTGACCGCAGGAGACAGTATCAAAATACAGGATGAAAGATAAAGCGCAGGATGTGAGACTGGCATTAGTGCCTAATTCTCAACCCTTTCAAAAGTTCGTTCGATCGTTCGTTCGTTCGGTCGCTCGTTCATTCGTTCGTTCGTTTGCTCATTCGTTCGTTCGCTCGTTCATTCGCTCGTTCCCTCGCTCGTTCGTTCATTCGTTCGCTCGTTCGTTCGTTCATTCGGTCGCTCGCTCGTTCATATATTCGTTCGTTCGTTCGTTCTTATATATATTCTTCTTCTTCTTCCGTCCTTAGCCACCGACCGTCAAAGCAGTCAGTGGCCATTACGCCTAGTGGCGTCTTAGGGCAACAGCAGATAGGTTTTCTGTGCCATTGTTTCCCATCACGCCTATTGGCGTCTTTAGGGCAACGGCAAATCAATCCATTTGCTGTTGTTTCCGTAATCGAACCTTATATATATATATATACTGTATATATATATGTGATCTTATCACAACCTCATGTAGTTCCTGTACATATACGTGCAGATAAGAAAGAACAGAATCCATGTATTCCCCTAAGCCTGTAGTACTCGGCGATTAAGGCAGGTTGTACTTGTGACCAGTAACTTTATCATGCAAAATAAATTGCTTCCAGAAATTACCATTTCAAAAGAACAGAAACGTTTTAACTCTGATTTCCTTCATTGGGACAGGAGGGGAGGGGGGGGAGGGAGTCAAACAGCAGCGGTGTTTTCATGCTCCGTAATGAGCGACCGAGAATCATTCTGGAATTTATTCTCACTAAATCCTCATTAGGTCAAAATAACATTGGTTTGGTCTGGTCTCCTCCCTTAGATCACACAAGGAGGATCTCAGCACGGTGCACGAGCTCCTTAGCACCGGGGAGAATCCCAATATATGTATACAGGAATCACACATTCTATAAATATTTTTGTGATGGGTAGGTTTCTAATTTTTAAATTTTGCCAGGGCAGTGGCCTTATGGCCTACTCTTTACGATTTCCAACTACGGTGGCATTTTTAACGTGCGCAACTTGCACGTGAGACCTCCTATTTTTTCGTCCTTATCCGAGAAGGCTAGGCATCCGATCTCACTATGAGTATGACATCATTAGGACCACTGGTTCTGAAA
The DNA here is from genome assembly GCA_024509875.1 of Oreohelix idahoensis. Classification (NCBI taxonomy): domain Eukaryota; kingdom Metazoa; phylum Mollusca; class Gastropoda; order Stylommatophora; family Oreohelicidae; genus Oreohelix; species Oreohelix idahoensis. The sequence continues at coordinate 290,189 of JAMPIV010021407.1, forward strand.
AAGAATTTCCATAAATTATATTCCCTCTACTGGGAATCGGACCCGATACCTTTAGAATTAGAGGCAGATGCCATACCTCTCAGCCACTTCGAAATAACATTACGATCGACTGACAGGAATTATATAATAGGTGCGGATTTACAGGTATTCCCAAATATTACCAATTGGTTGTAGTTTCCTGGGAGAGGTTCTCTTTCTGAGATACATTTAAAGAACTATACTATAACTACTGCTTCCTCGGAGCGCGCATGGTCGCCAAAACGGGCGACCATTACGAACTCGACGTTGTGCAATGTGGACATGGCAACTTCATCGTGTGAAACTAACGGCTTAAAGGACAGCATCGGGCTGCAAGATCACGTGAATGCTTTGGAGGCAGTAACTTCCCTGCCAAGGGGTCAGCTACAGCGGTGGCTCCTCCATAGGAAGGGACCCAAAAAAATTGATGATGACAGAACACTCGGTGGGGCAAAAGACAAATAAAAGTGGTAGAACCTTATCGTTCGTTCCGTTGTCCTCCCAACGAACTCTGGGTCGTCCTGGAAGTCTAGACCCTGGCTCTTAGTTTCTCCCGCAGTTGCCGTGGTAGCGGTAATCGTCTCCTATTCTGCAGACAGGGCCAAACTAATTTGATTGTGTAACAATGTATATAAACTTGGACGCCGTTCGTTTGCTTACAACATGACACATATTTGATGCAATGGGCTTCAACACTTGTTTTATCATAAAATGTTCATAGATTATATATGATGGGTCGTGAATGGACCGCTGGATCTGGTTGGTATTCTTCTGTCCCGCGTTGTTGTTGTTGTTATTGTTATTGATCCAGCGGAGCTTGGGCTATCGCCCTTCGGCCCAATGCCATGTAGTGATATCTGCATGTGTTCGCAAGTTGTTTTGTTTCTCTGTACAAGGTGTTCCACTTATCTGGCCTGGGAGGAAGGAGCATTTTCCTAACATCATCAAGTGCTGGGCACTCAAAGAGATGGTGGTCAACAGTTTCGTAGGGGTAGTTACATAGCTGGTACTTTAGAGAGTGTTGCGGTTGGATTATGTTCAAGTGACTGTTGAGTGGTATATGTTGTATTCTGAGCTGAAAAATGGTGCTCTAATCGCGATGTTAAAAGGAGATGAAAAATATGAAAAAATATGTTACCGTATCATCTACAGGTAAAAGTAGTTCCATTGCAGATACAGCCGTAGGGGAGTGAAGTGTTAGAGAATTCACCATATTAGGTCCAGCAACGAGAGGTAGGGTGATTAGTTCTCTTCCTCGCTGCCTTTTTCCTTCCATAATTCAAGAGCAACGTCAGGTACCCATTTACAGCTACTTTATCATCTATCTTCCCACCTGCAGTCGTGACTCCAAGCTCCATAAGGAGAAACAAGAACAATTATGATGTTCGACTAGCTCGATCTCTCAAAGACCGTTCTTTTTATGTTCTTATCAACAGTCTTTCAACCCGACGCACATTATTCCGTCCTTTACCACAGCCATTTCAATAACAACTTCAAGGACTTTGAAGACCCGGTTGAGTTGTTCAACCAATAGAGAAGAGGGCCACTTTTAATTCCCAGACCACCAGCGCCATCAACCCGGTGTACAATACTGCTCAACACTCTTCCAACACGATAGCCATTTTGTCCAACGGATGATCCGAAGTTTATCTCCTACCAATTAGACCCGATCCGTTGCTCTTCTCCGGTCACCAGCTTTTCATCTTGGCCAGACAACTTCCCTCGCTCAGTCATCATCCAATCCATTCTTCTGTTTACCTCCCGCCGTTTTCTATTGTTGCAGCGCCAGCACGTAAAACATCCCAGACGAGCGGGGGAATGGCAAAAAGGGCAATATTGTTCTCTTTAAAGAAACTAGTAACTTTTTTTTTTAATGGTGGTGTGACAAATGCAGTCTACCAGGTCTCTTTAATAAGGAGGGAAATCCCGAGACCTGTTAGTAGTAAATAATGAACGGAAATAATTAAATGATAGAAACTAGCAAGGAAGGAAGAAATGACGAAAACACCAGACAACAGGAGAGCAACATAAGTGGGCATTCCGTTGAATCGAACCAGGGCCCACAGACAGACAGGTAGGCAGGCAATCAGGCAGATAGATAGATAGATAGATAGATAGATAGATAGATAGATAGATAGATAGATAGATAGATAGATAGATAGATAGATAGATAGATAGATAGATAGATAGATAGATAGATAGATAGATAGATAGATAGATAGATAGATAGATAGATAGATAGTAAGAAAGTAAGTATTAACTCGGCATAGGTGACTATCGTCTCCATTACACATATCAAAAGTTGTGGCCTATCCAGGATTCCTCATCTTAGGAAGCGCCTTGTTTGTAAGGGCTTGATCGTGCACGAACAAGCTTGGGGGAGCTAAACACAAACCTAATCCCCCACTTGTACAGACCAAATCCGTCGCTTGTTTTGTTCGCTTGGGCGACCATACGGATTGGGTGATCAAGTTTGATCGTAATTGAGTCTTTGGTTGGGGGACTCTCATAACGTTCCATAACAACATTTGTAACGTAAGTGCGCACTTCAGTTCACTAGACCAGAGGTTCTCAAACCGGGTTTAAAAGGCGGCACACGTTAGCAAATCAAAAATAAGAGCCAAAAAGGGGGCGCAAAGAAGAGTAACACTGTGCCCCCACACCTAGCATTTTTGTAGAAAACTACAGGGAAGGGAGGCGGGGCGTTCGATTACCTCATTCTCTGGGAGCTATAAGGCAAAGAAAAGGTGATTTAACAACAAGGCGTTATCCATAGCAGTACTGATCCAGCAACGTTTGGGCTCATCCAAAGCAATAAGAACAAGGCATCCAAAGCAATAAGAACAAGTCATCCAAAGCAATAAGAACAAGGCATCCAAAGCAATAAGAACAAATCATCAAAAGCAATAAAAACGAGACATCCAAAGCAATAAGAACAAGTCATCCAAAGCAATAAGAACAAGTCATCCAAAGCAATAATAACGAGACATGCAAAGCAATAAGAACAAGTCATCCAAAGCAATAATAAAAGTCATCCAAAGCAATAATTACAAGCTATCCAAAGCAATAAGAACGAGAGATCCAAAGCAATAAGAACAAGTCATTTAGAGCAATAAGAACAAGTCATCTAAAGCAATAAGAACAAGCCATCCAAAGCAATAAGAAAAAGCCATCCAAAGCAATAAGAACAAGTCATATAAAGCAATAAGAACAAGCCATCCAAAGCAATAAGAAATAGCCATCCAAAGCAATAAGAACAAGTCATCCAAAGCAATAAGCACAAGTCATTCAAAGCCATAGGAACAAGGCATCAAAAGCAATAAGAATAAGTCATCCAAAGCAATAACAAAAAGTCATCCAATGCAATGAAAACAAGTCATCCAAAGCAATAAGAACAAGCCGCCCAAAGCAATAACAACAAGTCATTTAAATCAATAAGAAAAAGACATCCAAAACAATAAGAACAAGTCATTTAAAGCAATAAGAACAAGTCATCTAAAGCAATAAGAACAAGTCATCTAAAGCAATAAGAACAAGTCATCTAAAGAATTAAGAACAAGTCATCAAACGCACTAAGAACAAGTCATCTAAAGCAATAAGAACAAGTCACCTAAAGGAATAAGAACAAGCCATCCAAAGCAATAAGAAATAGCCATCCAAAGCAGTACAAGCCCCAAAGCGAAGTCATATAAAGCAATAAGAACAAGTCATCCAAAGCAATAGGAACAAGTCATCCAAAGCAATGAGAACAAGTCATCTAAAGCAATAAGAACAAGTCATCTAAAGGAATAAGAACAAGCCATCCAAAGCAAGAAAAAATAGCCATCCAAAGCAGTAAGAACAAGTCATATAAAGCAATAAGAACAAGTCATTCAAAGCAATAATAACAAGTCATCCAAAGCAATAAGAACAAGCCATCCAAAGCAATAAGAACAAGCCATCCAAAGCAATAAGAACAAGCCATCCAAAGCAATAAGAACAAGTAATTTAAAGCAATAAGAACAAGTCATCTAAAGCAATAATAACAAGTCATCTAGATCAATAAGAACAAGTCACCTAAAGCAATAAAAAGAAGTTAACCACAGCATTAAGAAATAGACATCCAAAGCGATAAGAACAAGTCATCCAAAGTAATAAGAAGTTAACCAAAGCAATAAGAACAAGTCATTTAAATCAATAAGAAAAAGACATCCAAAACAATAAGAACAAGTCATTTAAAGCAATAAGAACAAGTCATCTAAAGCAATAAGAACAAGTCATCTAAAGCAATAAGAACAAGTCATCTAAAGCAATAAGAACAAGTCATCAAAAGCACTAAGAACAAGTCATCTAAAGCAATAAGAACAAGTCACCTAAAGGAATAAGAACAAGCCATCCAAAGCAATAAGAAATAGCCATCCAAAGCAGTAAGAGCAAGTCATATAAAGCAATAAGAACAAGTCATTCAAAGCAATAAGAACAAGTCATTCAAAGCAATAAGAACAAGTCATCCACAGCAATAAGCACAAGTCATCCAAAGCAATAGGAACAAGTCATCCAAAGCAATAAGAACAAGTCATCCAAAGCAATAAGAACAAGTCATCCAAAGCAATAATAACAAGTCATCCAACGCAATAACAACAAGTCATCCAAAGCAATAACAACAAGTCATCCAAAGCAATAAGAACAAGCCATCAAAAAAATAAAAAGCAATAAGAACAACCCATCCAAAGCAATAAGTAAGAACAAGTCATATAAAGGGCAATAAGAAACAAAGTCATTCAAAGCAATAAGAACAAGTCATCCACAGCAAATAAGCACAAGTCATCCAAAGCACATAGGAAAAAGTCATATAAAAAGCAATAAGAACAAGGTCATCCAAAGCAATAAGAACAAGTCATATAAAGCAATAAGAACAAGTCATCCAAAGCAATAAGAACAAGTCATCCAAAGCAATAATAACAAGTCATCCAACGCAATAACAACAAGTCATCCAAAGCAATAACAACAAGTCATCCAAAGCAATAAGAACAAGCCATCCAAAGCAATAAGAACAAGCCATCCAAAGCAATAAGAACAAGTCATATAAAGCAATAAGAACAAGTCATTCAAAGCAATAAGAACAAGTCATCCACAGCAATAAGCACAAGTCATCCAAAGCAATAGGAACAAGTCATATAAAGCAATAAGAACAAGTCATCTAAAGCAATAAGAACAAGTCATCCAAAGCAATAATAACAAGTCATCCAACGCAATAAGAACAAGTCATCCAAAGCAATAATAACAAGTCATCCAAAGCAATAACAACAAGTCATCCAAAGCAATAACAACAAGTCATCCAAAGCAATAAGAACAAGCCATCCAAAGCAATAAGAACAAGCCATCCAAAGCAATAAGAACAAGCCATCCAAAGCAATAACAACAAGTCATCCAAAGCAATAACAACATGTCATCCAAAGCAATAACAACAAGTCATCCAAAGCAATAAGAACAAGCCATCCAAAGCAATAAGCACAAGTCATCCAAAGCAATAGGAACAAGTCATCCAAAGCAATAAGAACAAGTCATTTAAAGCAATAAGAACAAGTCATCTAAAGGAATAAGAACAAGCCATCCAAAGCAAGAAAAAATAGCCATCCAAAGCAGTAAGAACAAGTCATATAAAGCAATAAGAACAAGTCATTCAAAGCAATAATAACAAGTCATCCAAAGCAATAAGAACAAGCCATCCAAAGCAATAAGAACAAGTAATTTAAAGCAATAAGAACAAGTCATCTAAAGCAATAATAACAAGTCATCTAGATCAATAAGAACAAGTCACCTAAAGCAATAAAAAGAAGTTAACCACAGCATTAAGAAATAGACATCCAAAGCGATAAGAACAAGTCATCCAAAGTAATAAGAAGTTAACCAAAGCAATAAGAACAGATTACCAAAATCAATAATAACAAGTCATCCAAAGCAATAAAGAGAAGTTATCCTAAGCAATAAGGCGTCATTCGAAGCAGTAATAAGTAGTCATCCAAAGCAATAAGAAATTATCCAATGCAATAAGAAGACGCTATCCAAAAACAATAAGAAAAAATCATCCAAAGCAATCAGAACAAGTCATCCTAAAGCAAAACGAAAAAATCATCCAAAACAATAAGCACAAATCACCCAATGCAGCAAGAATAAATCATCCAAAACAATGAGAACAAATCATTCAAAGCCATGAGAACTAGTCATCCCAAGAAGCAAGAACAAGCCATCGAAAGCAATAAGAACAAATTATCAAAAGCAGTACCCGAGTAATTCAAACAGCAATCTAAGACAGAAGTATAGCCTCGTCTAAGAAGGTTTATGAAGCAACCTAGAGAAAACAAAACAAGGTCATCTTCTTGTCCTTCAAGAAAAATCTCTAGATTAAGCATTTAAAATCTTAATGAACAAGGGAAAACTGGACAGGTGGCAACAGAAATGTGCTGCTGTAAAACTGATTTCCTCGGACTGTGCGAAATATTTTCCTTCTAGACAAAGTACCAGGCAAAAGAAGAGGAAGAGGAAAGAAAAAGAAATAAATTATTAATTTTAAAGAATAAACATCCGATTAGCGGAGTGGTTAGAACGCTGGCCTGTCGCAGCAAAAGTACCGGGTTCGAAATACAGCAGTGTCATGCTCCAGTCTACCCAGCTGTAAATGGGTACCTCAATCTGCTCTTGAGTTAGGGAAGGCGAAGGCGGCGAGTAAAGGAAACTGGTCACCCCACCGCTGGAAGCTGGGCTTGGTATAGTGAAGTCTCTAACACATCACTCTCCTATGGCAGTATGTGCTATGAGACTACCTTGACCTTTTTAACCGTCTCAGTAGTTCAGGTTTGTTAATGTGGTCTGCTTATGTCTAGGGTACTTGATTAAACATCAAAAACTTTTAAGTACTGAATTCAACAGAATCTTGGTAACTAGTAATTTCACTCAGACATAGGCGTCGATCGGGAGGTAGTGACCAAAAATAATAATACGGGACTCTTTCCAGGTCTCGTAATTGGAACAAGTGCACTTTAAACCAGGGGTGTCCAACTTTTTAAAAGCAATGGGCCACATTGCCAGTTTTGACAGGTTCAGGAGTCATACTTTAAATAAAATTATCAATACACTCATAACTATATAAGGTTGAAAGATATAATCGTTTAAATTGTTAACACTGAACTAAAGAAGTATTTATTTTTAAACTTGACCACAGTAATAAATTAAAATACAAAGTGTCGACCTAATGTAATGTATTAAAAATTCACTTATTAAATCTGATTTAATCTCACTGACTAGACATGACGTATTTAATTAGAGATCTGGCATTGTCTTTGACAAGTTTTCAATATCAGCACTAATGCCGCAATTTGAAGAATTCTATTAATATGCTCATAATTGATTGGTGGACCAGACTCAGCCCCTTGGCGGGCCGGAATCCGGCCCGAAAGCCATAGTTTGGGCATCCTTGCTTTAAACTCTCTAACGAGGTTCTATTGGAGGGCACGTCTAGTGACAGTAGCCGCCGCAATTTCAGCTCCAATAGTGTTTATTAAATTTGTTGCAGTATACTAAGACGGACGCTGTCAGGAAAGATTGTGCGTGGTGCTCCAGGCAACGGGCCCTCCCGGTTCAAGTAGTGAGACAGTGGATGCATGTTTATTAACATGATTTAAAAGTTTTGGATCTCCAACAGCGTATATCAGAATGCCTTCATGTGACACTTGATATGTTTAATATTCGCAGAGATTGCAATATGAGGTTTTGATGAGCTGGCAACCATGGTGTAAAACTAGTTGCCGCAGATACCACTGCTATAGGTAACATGCATGTGCTTGGTGAAGGCTTCCCGTCAACACTACTGCAATTTTTACTCCATGCTCCTTAAGGAGCGAATGAGTTAGTGCAGGCTCTCTATGAACAACTACAGTTCTGGCTCTATGCTGCACCGTTAGGAGCGACAGGGAAACAGGAGAAGGAGGAGGATACTCGTCGATCCATCTTTATATTTACGATTCTTCTTCTTGCGATCGCATCTTTGATGATTACACCGTCAGACGAGTTCTCATGATGAATTCGACTGTTGTTTGAAGTTCCTCTTTAACTCCATATAGCTTTGAGTTTAGTGTTGAGTCATTGGGCCAGTATATCTTTCTTAACTGCATACAGGAGGCGACAGGATATGTTACAATCAATACAGAGGACAGTCCTGTAGAACATGCTCAGCAGTTTTGTTCGTTTAATCCACATGTGCACAGTGGTGGAAGCAGACAATCGTAGCTTGTGCATGTGTTTATTCAGTTTGTTATGCCCTGTCCTGAGTCGAAAAAATAGTTTTCTGTCCCTGCCGGTCGAGGGGGTGATAGTCGTCTTTGGGTTGGTTCTGTTCTCTTCTGATAGTCTGGATAGCTCTCTTTTTCTCAAAGTATGTGACTTCATTATCTTCTTGTTCACATTCCTCCTCCCTTTTTTGCAAGTTTATCTGCCTTTTCATTTCCGGGTACACCACAATGAGATGGTACCCACTGAAGTATGGTTTTCTTTTTGGCAGCTACCTTGTTTAGTTCATTTCTCAGATGCGGGAGTTTACCACCCTTGAGAGCTTGCAGGACAGACAGTGCATCTGTGAGGATGACTACCTGGTGGCAGTCAGAGTTGGTGTTATAAATCATATTTGCAGCATATTTACGATAACGGTAAAACATCAAAAACTATTTTGACTATATCAACAATAAATCAATAATACAGATAAAGGGATATGTTGCAAGCACTCAAAAGAAATAAGAAGTAGAAAATTAGACACACACAAAACAACAACTGAAAAGGATAGGCTTACCGGGAACTCGAACCCAGGACCATCGAAACGGCGCCATCGCCTCGCTACCAGAGTGAATTGTGACTAACCATACTACCAACTAGACCCTATTTTTAAAAGTGCCACTCCATGTAACTACGGAATTTTGGACCGAGAAACGAACTAGACTTGTAGATATATTCACTTGTGTATCCCTCCTGTTCACTAGTACAGGCCAGATCACACAAGACAAAGATCGTAAGACTGTGTCTCAGAGGCGTCCCTAAAGTATTTGGCACCTGGGGCGGATCCTATCGTTGGCACCCTCCCGCCATAAAGAAACACACTTGCAAGTATATTTTTAACAGTAAATACTATCATAATAGTGTCTTAGTAGTGTCCCTATTGGGCACTCACCCCTTCAGGGTGTCACCCGGGGCGGACCGCCCTCCTCGCACCCCCCCTTAGTAACGTTACTGGTGTGTCTAGTAAATAATAAAAACAGACAGACTTTACAGAATAGCTGGGTATGTTTGTAAGGGTATGAACAAACGCTAAAGTAAATAACTGCAGAAAAACCGAAGACCATACTTTGACAATTCAAAATTCTTAAGTTCATAAATTCGCCATCAGCTCTTCGTAAAATTCAATACAACGTCATTCAAAATGCATGACTATCCAATAACTTCTAAATTAGCATTTTGCATCATTCGAGCAAACATGGCTTCACTTGAACATGATCAATACAGGTTCTCACGCCATATCCTAATTCCTTTCTGTCCGCATTCTTCTTCTTCGTCCACGCCCAGCCGGCTACTTGAATGTTTTCAAAGAAAGCAATAGTCAGTTTGAGACTATTTGAATTTCCGTTGAGCGTTTCCACGAATAATACTGTTGTCGGCCATATGCGCTTTCTTACTATGTAATGAAGTCATCATGAAGCGGCGTAGGTTGCACTGTTTCGTTAGTTCTGTGGCTCAGTGCATCCGATTTCATCGGGCATTTATGTCAGGTTGCCTTCCTTAACATTTGACTGTCCCCAGCCTACCCACAAGGCAGCAGTGTGATCTGTTTGTTTGACTGGGTTCTAAAAAACGTATAGAAAATCGCTACCGGTCAAAAGTATATGTCGCCATATTGGCAGAGAGGAGATCACATCTTGTGTCTGTATTCAACACAATCGACATCCAAGACTTAAATCAGGACCAATAACACTTTCGCGCTTGAATACATACCAAGAAAGTTCAATCAAGTAAAACTAACCCCAAAAAAACACACGTCGTGTCACAAGCAACGTGCTTCTCACTTAGCCTTAATCCGTTATGGTGCTCAAAACTGAATGTTTTTGTGCATCAGAACGCATATCTTGACATCTACGTGTCACATCTACATGAAGTAAACAGACTGACAATTAATAAACACAAATTGTAGCTACCAGTCAAGCGCTCATGGTCTATGACTATGATATCCCGATGACCAGGTGCTTGGGACAAATCAAGTCAAGTCAATTCCCTATATGTTTCCCGCAAAAGCATACACTTTCTTCTTGTGATGAATCTTCTCGCTACAATTATCTTTGCAAGAAGGCACAAAATAGCTTTGGCCGTCTTTCAAGAAAAATATTTTAATGGATTTATTTACGACCTGAGGACATCGTATCGGATCTCCCTTAAACCCGTCTCTAATTGTTGAGAAAATACGTGATCACTCGACAGAAGAGAGAAAGCTACCTGGTCGAGGCCGGTGATCAAAGGAATATGGCTAAGATCAAAATTAGGAAACGATTCGCTTGTGACTCTCTCGAACAGACATCCGGAAAGAAAATGGTGGACCTACTTCTTCTCTTTTTCTTTTAGTGTAACAAAACCACATCTATTTCTCTCATGAACTCATGAAGTTGACTATTTTTCTCATGAAGTTAACTATTTCTCTCATGAACTCATGAAGTTGACTATTTCTCTCATGAAGTTAACTATTTCTCTCATGAACTCATGAAGTTGACTATTTCTCTCATGAACTCACGAAGTTGACTATTTCTCTCATGAACTCATGAAGTTGACTATTTCTCTCATGAACTCATGAAGTTGACTATTTCTCTCATGAACTTATGAAGTTGACTATTTCTCTCATGAACTCATGAAGTTGACTATTTCTCTCATGAACTCATGAAGTTGACTATTTCTCTCATGAACTCACGAAGTTGACTATTTCTCTCATGAACTCATGAAGTTGACTATTTCTCTCATGAACTCATGAAGTTGACTATTTCTCTCATGAACTTATGAAGTTGACTATTTCTCTCATGAACTCATTGAAGTTTGACTATTTTCTCTCATGAATTTCTCATGAAGTTGACTATTTCTCTCATGAACTCATGAAGTTGGACTATTTCTCTCATGAACTCATGAAGTTGACTATTTCTCTCATGACTCATGAAGTTGACTATTTCTCTCATGAACTCATGAAGTTGACTATTTCTCTCATGAACCTCATGAAGTTTACTATTTCTCTCATGAAACTCATGAAGTTGACTATTTCTCTCATGAACTCATGAAAGTTGACTAATTTCTGTCATGACAAACTCATGAAGTTGACTAATTTCTCTCATGAACTCACGAAGTTGAACTATTTCTCTTCATGAACTCATGAATTGACTATATTTCTCTCATGAACTCATGAAGTTTGACTATTTCTCTCATGAACTCATGAAGTTGACTAATTCTCTCATGAACTCATGAAGTTGACTATTTCTCTCATGAACTCATGAAGTTGACTATTTCCTCTCAGGAACTCTTGAACTATTTCTCTCATTGAAACTCATGAAGTTGAACATATTTCTCTCATGAAACTCATGAAGTTGACTATTTCTCTCATGAACTCATGAAGTTGACTATTTCTCTCATGAACTCATGAAGTTGACTATTTCTCTCATGAACTCATGAAGTTGACTATTTCTCTCATGAAACTCATGAAGTTGACTATTTCTCCTCATGAACTCATGAAGTTGACTATTTCTCTCATGAACTCATGAAGTTGACTATTTCTCTCATGCAAACTCATGAAGTTGACTATTTTCTCTCATGAACTCATGAAGTTGACTATTTCTCTCATGAAACTCATGAAGTTGACTATTTCTCCTCATGAACTCATGAAGTTGACTATTTCTCTCATGAACTCATGAAGTTGACTATTTCTCTCATGAACTCATGAAGTTGACTATTTCTCTCATGAAACTCATGAAGTTGACTATTTCTCTCATGAACTCATGAAGTTGGACTATTTCTCTCATGAACTCATGAAGTTGACTATTTCTCTCATGAACTCATGAAGTTGACTATTTCTCTCATGAACTCATGAAGTTGACTATTTTCTCTCATGATGTTGAACTCATGAAGTTGACTATTTCTCTCATGAACTCATGAAGTTGACTATTTCTCTCATGAACTCATGAAGTTGACTATTTCTCTCATGAACTCATGAAGTTGACTATTTCTCTCACGAACTCATGAAGTTGACTATTTCTCTCATGAACTCATGAAGTTGACTATTTCTCTCATGACTCATGAAGTTGACTATTTCTCTCATGAACTCATGAAGTTGACTATTTCTCTCATGAACTCATGAAGTTGACTATTTCTCTCATGAACTCATTTAGTTGACTATTTCTCTCATGAACTCATTGAAGTTGACTATTTTCTCTCATGAACTCATGAAAGTTTTGACTATTTCTCTCATGAACTCATGAAGTTGACTATTTCCTCTCATGAACTCATGAAGTTGACTATTTCTCTCATGAACTCATGAAGTTGACTATTTCTCTCATGAACTCATGAAGTTGACTATTTTCTCTCATGAACTCATGAAGTTGACTATTTCTCTCATGAACTCATGAAGTTGACTATTTCTCTCATGAACTCATGAAGTTGACTATTTCTCTCATGAAACTCATGAAGTTGACTATTTCTCTCATGAACTCATGAAGTGACTATTTCTCTCATGAACATTTCTCTCATGACTATTTCTCTCATGAACTCATGAAGTTGACTATTTCTCTCATGAACTCATGAAGTTGACTATTTCTCTCATGAACTCATGAAGTTGACTATTTCTCTCATGAACTCATGAAGTTGACTATTTCTCTCATGAACTCATGAAGTTGACTATTTCTCTCATGAACTCATGAAGTTGACTTTTTCTCTCTCTGAACTCATGAAGTTGACTATTTCTCATCATGAACTCATGAAGTTGACTATTTCTCCTCATGAACTCATGAAGTTGACTATTTCTCTCATCATGAAGTTGACTATTTTTCTCTGAACTCATGAAGTTGACTATTTCTCTCATGAACTCATGAAGTTGACTATTTCTCTCATGAACTCATGAAGTTGACTATTTTCTCTCATGAACTCATGAAGTTGACTATTTCTCTCATGAACTCATGAAGTTGACTATTTCTCTCATGAACTCATGAAGTTGACTAATTATCTCATGAACTCATGAAGTTTGACTATTTCTCTCATGAACTCATGAAGTTGACTATTTCTCTCATGAACTCATGAAGTTGATGATCTCTCAGTTGAACTATTTCTCTCATGAACTCATGAAGTTGACTATTTCTCTCATGAACTCATGAAGTTGACTATTTCTCTCATGAACTCATGAAGTTGACTATTTCTCTCATGAACTCATGAAGTTGACTATTTCTCTCATGAACTCATGAAGTTGACTATTTCTCTCATGAACTCATGAAGTTGACTATTTCTCTCATGAACTCATGAAGTTGACTATTCTTCATGAACTCATGAATTTTGACTATTTCTCTCATGAACTCATGAAGTTGACTATTTTCTCTCATGAACTCATGAAGTTGACTATTTATCTCTCATGAAAACTCATGAAGTTGACTATTTCTCTCATGAACTCATGAAGTTGACTATTTCTCTCATGAACTCATGAAGTTGACTATTTCCTCTCATGAAACTCATGAAGTTGAACTATTTCTCTCATGAACTCATGAAGTTGACTATTTCTCTTCATGAACTCATGAAGTTGACTATTTCTCTCATGAACTCATGAAGTTGACTATTTCTCTCATGAACTCATGAAGTTGACTATTTCTCTCATGAACTCATGAAGTTGACTATTTCTCTCATGAACTCATGAAGTTGACTATTTCTCTCATGAACTCACGAAGTTGACTATTTCTCTCATGAACTCATGAACTCATGAAGTTGACTATTTCTTTCCTCATGAAACTCATGAAGTTGACTATTTCTCTCATGAACTCATGAAGTTGACTATTTTCTCTCATGAACTCATGAAGTTGACTATTTCTCTCATGAACTCATGAAGTTGACTATTTCTCTCATGAACTCATGAAGTTGAACTATTTCTCTCATGAACTCATGAAGTTGACTATTTCTCTCATGAACTCATGAAGTTAGACTATTTCTCTCATGAAACTCATGAAGTTGACTATTTCTCTCATGAACTCATGAAGTTGACTATTTCTCTCATGAACTCATGTTCTCTCATGAACTCATGAAGTTGACTATTTCTCTCATGAACTCATGAAGTTGACTATTTCTCTCATGAAGTTAACTATTTCTCTCATGAACTCATGAAGTTGACTATTTTCTCTCATGAACTCATGAAGTTTGGACTATTTCTCTCATGAACTCATGAAGTTGACTATTTCTCTCATGAACTCATGAAGTTGACTATTTCTCTCATGAACTCATGAAGTTGACTATTTCTCTCATGAACTCATGAAGTTGACTATTTCTCTCATGAACTCATGAAGTTGACTATTTCTCTCATGAACTCATGAAGTTGACTATTTCTCTCACGAACTCATGAAGTTGACTATTTCTCTCATGAACTCATGAAGTTGACTATTTCTCTCATGAACTCATGAAGTTGACTATTTCTCTCATGAGAGAAATAGTCTTCTCTCATGAACTCATGAAGTTGACTATTTCTCTCATGAACTCATGAAGTTGACTATTTCTCTCATGAACTCATGAAGTTGACTATTTCTCTCATGAACTCATGAAGTTGACTATTTCTCTCATGAACTCATGAAGTTGACTATTTCTCTCATGAACTCATGAAGTTGACTATTTCTCTCATGAACTCATGAAGTTGACTATTTCTCTCATGAACTCATGAAGTTGACTATTTCTCTCATGAAGTTAACTATTTCTCTCATGAAGTTGACTATTTCTCTCATGAACTCTTGAAGTTGACTATTTCTCTCATGAACTCATGAAGTTGACTATTTCTCTCATGAACTCATGAAGTTGGCTATTTCTCTTATGAAGATGAAATATTTCTCTCATGAACTCGTGAAGTTGACTATTTCTCTCATGATGAACTCATGAAGTGAGACTATTTCTCTCTTAAACTCATGAAGCTATTTCCTCTTTGACTATTTCTCTCATGAACTCATGAAGTTGACTATTTCTCTCATGAAGTTTACTATTTCTCTCATGAACTCGTGAAGTTGACTATTTCTCTCATGAACTCATGAAGTTGAGTATTTCTCTCTTGAACTCATGAAGTTGACTATTTCTCTCATGAACTCATGAAGTTGACTATTTCTCTCATGAACTCATGAAGTTGACTATTTCTCTCATGAACTCATGAAGTTGACTATTTCTCTCATGAACTCATGAAGTTGACTATTTCATGAAGTTTACTATTTTCTCTCATGAACTCATGAAGTTGACTATTTCTCTCATGAACTCATGAAGTTGACTATTTCTCTCATGAACTCATGAAGTTGACTATTTCTCTCATGAACTCATGAAGTTGACTATTTCTCTCATGAACTCATGAAGTTGACTATTTCTCTCATGAAGTTAACTATTTCTCTCATGAACTCATGAAGTTGACTATTTCTCTCATGAACTCATGAAGTTGACTATTTCTCTCATGAACTCATGAAGTTGACTATTTCTCTCATGAACTCATGAAGTTGGCTATTTCTCTTATGAAGTTAACTATTTCTCTCATGAACTCATGAAGTTGACTATTTCTCTCATGTACTCATGAAGTTGAGTATTTCTCTCTTGAACTCATGAAGTTGACTATTTCTCTCATGACCTCATGAAGTTGACTATTTCTCTTATCAACTCATGAAATTGACTATTTCTCTCATGAAGTTAACTATTTCTCTCATGAACTCGTGAAGTTGACTATTTCTCTCATGAACTCATGAAGTTGAGTATTTCTCTCTTGAACTCATGAAGTTGACTATTTCTTTCATGAACTCATGAAGTTGACTATTTCTCTCATGAACTCATGAAGTTGACTATTTCTCTCATGAACTCATGAAGTTGACTATTTCTCTCATGAACTCATGAAGTTGACTATTTCTCTCATGAGCTTATGAAGTTGACTATTTCTCTCATGAACCCATGAATTTCTCTCATGAACTCGCGAAGTTGTCTATTTCTCTCATGAACTCATGAAGTTGACTATTTCTCTCATGAGCTCATGAAGTTGACTATTTCTCTCATGAACTCATTAAGTTGACTATTTCTCTCATGAAGTTAACTATTTCTCTCATGAACTCATGAAGTTGACTATTTCTCTCATGAACTCATGAAGTTGACTATTTCTGTCATGAACTCATGAAGTTGACTATTTCTCTCACGAACTCATGAAGTTGACTATTTCTCTCATGAACTCATGAAGTTGACTATTTCTCTCATGAACTCATGAAGTTGACTATTTGTAAAGTTTCTTTTCTTCTTTCCACTCTGTAAAGTGTCAGTCTGTATGCTCTGTAAGGAAGAGTGGTGTGTTGTTGAGATCAGGCATGCCCAGTCTACCCAGCTGTAAATGGGTAACTCACCCTAGTCCTGAGTTAGGGAAGGCAAAGGCTCCAGGGGAAGCAGGCCCTAAACTTGGTCACTCCAACCGACGCAGGATGGTGTATGTATGAAGTAGAAGTGTAGAGTGTGATTACCGCGAATGGTGTACTGTTCGTGTGCTGACCAATATAACCACTCATACACATGTGTCTACAAGGCACCAATGCAGACTGCTGGAATCTTTGTTTACTCAATTTATTCAGACGTACACACTGGGACATACGAGTACATCATGGTATGTTGACATATCAATTTGTAGGTATACATAGCAGATCTGAAGTCATGACACATTCAGAAATAATGGGCAGTACATCAAAAGTTCAATGTCATGATATATTATGGCCGCATCCCCCTATCTGACTAAACGCGTCAGTGAAGGCAGATCGGTAAATAACTAAGGTTACTTGACGTCCATAGTTTGTAGCATATATTATGAAACCACGAAAGAGGGGGTTTCTAGCAAGATTGAGATCTCCCTGTCACTGTCCGATAATAGGATAAATAATCTGTTCTCTTGGCAGTGATCAAAACATATTATGACCGAAATCTAACATGGCCGCCTCCCTGAGTTGTCGTTCACTCATTCATAGGAAGGAGAATATAAGCCAGAGTAATTTATAATGGGTATATAAATGATTTCATAAATGTTCCCATACAGCTCTACGATGATCAGGTTAATTCACGTAGCCATAACCGCTGTAGGAAAGTCTGTCATCTTTGTCGATACAAAACACGACCCTAGCGATACGAAGCACAATGTTCCATCTAGGTCGAATCGACATGAGATCATCAAAATAGGGTCTGGCAATACATGGAGTCCGAATTATACATTGTACCGTACCTTAGGAGAGTCTCTAACATAAACTATAGTAGAGATACCATCTCCTTTAGAAGAAAACCACTTCATGAATTATATTTCCTTAACAATCTACCAGCCCTTTGAAAAGTGCGTACACGCCATTATCACGGTACATCGGAACTCATCACGACTTGTCAAGACAACTCATACTTCCGCTAGACCGGAATAATAAGAATCTAGTCCCTCCTACCCATCCAAAATATACAATATAGGACTGATTCTACTTGTACTAATAATATGTAATACATATGAATTCAGGCCATAAACACAATAAGCAAATTAATATATTTTCTGGCCCTAAAAAAATAAGTACAAACGTAAGAGCAATCCATGCGCCGGATCAATATCAAGAACGATTACTCCTATAATCAAAAGTGTGAATCAAACATGGATTCTCTCGCTTTTACCATAGACAGCATTTTCATACACAAATGAATGAATGTCTATATTTTTCCCATATTAAATAGCCATATCGATTTTTGTAATATGTGCGTCAAAATATGCACGCAACAGATTACCACACCCCTCAGGGGAAAAAAAATGGTACTTAAGCTATTTTTTTTTTTTGAAACTTTTTTTTTTTACATTTAGGAGCAACATAGAATAGGCTCACAACGCACCAATAGAATGCGCAGATGATAAGCATAAGTTTTATGACCTTAGAGAAAGTACTTCTCTAAGTATAAATATTTCCAGAGAGGTGTCACCAACGCATACTACAATATTAGCAATGACACAATTTCCACATTAGTTTATACATAAATTTCATCTAAGATATCTTAACATCATGATCATCAAGACGAAAAACATTGAAAGATCAGCGGTGAATAAATATCAATGAACCGCTAAGTAGTGTTACAATCAATATATGATATATTACATATGTGTACACATTTCAACATAGAAACAACTGTATCAAAGTTGTATAACAGTTATGAATCATGTGGGCATCTAGACAAAATATCTGCCATCACATTTTCTGACCCACGGATAGCTCGCACCGAAAAATGAAATGGCTGTAGAGCAATCGCGTATCGCGTTGATCTCGCGCTCTTCAGATTTTTACTCTGAATAGCCATAAGAGCTTTCTGGTCAGTTTCCACAATGAAATGCGCGCCCAGAAGAAATCTTTGCAGTTTAAGGATTGACCAAACCATAGCCAATAATTCACGGTCTAGGACCGAGTAATTCTTCTCTGCGGCATCTAATTTCCGAGAAATATACATCACAGGATGCAGAGTTCCAGAGTACTCTTGCATTAGTGCAGCTCCAATCCCGGTGGATGAAGCGTCACTACGAAGAATAAATGTCTTATCCTTAGAAGGCAATACTAGGATAGGTGAAGGAGAAAACATAGTTTTAACCTTATCCAAAGAGGATTGACATTCTTGAGTCCAATGGACTACATTAGGAGACCCTTTCTTTAGCAAGGAAGAAAGAGGTGACATAATGGAGGACAGATTCGGGATGAATCGTCCATAAAATTGTATTAGACCTAAGAGACTTCGTACTTGCTTTTTAGTCTTAGGAATAGAAATGTTAAGTATCTTACTTGTATTATGGTCTTCTGTTTTTAGGAACCCATGACCAACACGGTGTCCTAAGAAAGATATTTCGCTAAAACCAATACATGCTTTCGATGGTTTCGCTGTCAGGTTATGCTCGCGTAAGATAGACAATAGTTCATTTATACCATTATAGTGATCGTTCCAAGTATCACTGAAAAGACAGATGTCATCAAGATACGCAATGACATCTGAGCGATGAGATAGGATTCGACGCATCATGCGTACAAATGTAGCAGGGGCGTTCATAAGACCGAAAGGCATGAAATTCCATTGGAATAGACCCCTAGGCGTCGAAAAAGCAGTAAACGGTTTGGCGTGTTCGGATAGTGTGGAACTTGCCAATATCACCCTTAGACAAATCGAGTTTAGTAAAGAAGTGAGAATTCGATAGTCTCGTAAGTAGCTCTTCTAGTAAAGGCATAGGTTCAGCATCGAATTTAGTCACTTGATTCAATTTGCGATAATCCACGCAAAGACGTATGTTATTGTCTTTTTTTCGTACTATAACCATCGGCGAAGAATATGCTGATGTGGATGGTTCAATAATTTTTAACTCTATCATCTCATCTAACTCTTTCTCTACCTGTGCTTGAAAATGTATCGGGATAGGATACGGTCTGACTCTTATAGGACTATGGTCAGTAAAAATAATGTCATGTTGAATGACATCAGTTTGACCAGGAATGTCAGTAAGGACATCCTGAAATTGTTCTAACATAGTAGAAACTTGTTTCTGCTCTCCTGGAGATAATTCTGGAGAAATTGCAACATCTTTCCATGATTCATTAGAGTGAAGAGGAATCATTGGAAAAGGTAAATTTACATCCGAGAAACTCGTTTCCACATCCTGTATTACTGACAGAGATGAGTACTGTCCATGTTGGACTGGAAAATCGTCCGTTGCCTGGAAAACAGGTTGTAAATAATCAGGACGTTCATGGAATTCCGTGAGCATGTTGATGTGGAAGGTTTTACGCTTCCCGTCAATATCGACGATATAGTCAACATCGGAAACCTTTGATATTATATCGTACGGACCTTTCCAAGAAATGAGAAGTCTATTTTCCCTACAAGGTAGCAAGACGAATGCTTTGTCACATTGACAACGTCGACGCAAACATTTCTTATTATTCTCAAATTCGCTTCCCTTCTGTTTCCCCTATTCAAAAGAAGCATCTGCCATTTTGCATGCTTCAATAATTCTTGTGTCTAAGTGCGATGACATATTCATAAGAGGATTTTGTGTCATCGACAATATTATCAGCAGTTATAAGATCATGAAGTAAGGACATAGGACCTCGCGGTTTCGCGCCAAAGACAAGTTCAAAGTGAGAAAATCCTGTATGTTCGTTGGCGACCTCTCTATATGCAAAGAGAGCCGCGGGTAAAACCCTATCCCAATCCTGAGGATGATCTTCCGTTATCTTACCTAGTAGGTTTTTCAGAGTTCTATTCAAACGTTCCACCATCCCATTGGACATAGGATGATAAATACTACTCAGCGATCTCTCTATCTTCAGAGTCGACATTACTTGAGACATGGTATCCGATATGAGTTGGGTACCATGGTCGGATAATCTTTCTGCTGGAAACCCCAGACGAGAAAATATTAACCAAAGAGCATCTGCGACATCAGCAGTAGTTATGCTCTTTAGAGGAACAGCCTCCGGCCAACGTGTGCACATATCAACACACGTCAAAATAAAATAGTGTCCTCTAGCAGACTTTATCTTAAATGGACCAATGATGTCTATCGCCATTTTTTGAAATGGCCGAATGGGAATGTCTGCAGCCTGAATAGGTGCATCATGGCGTGGACCTCTGGATTTAATCTCTTGACATACTTTACAAGATCGACAATAGATTCGTATATCCTTATTCACAGCAGGCCAAAAGAAAGATTGAAGAACTCTAGCTTTAGTACGGGAAAAACCCATATGTCCAGCACACTGCGAATCATGAGCGTGCTGTAAGATTTTAACTCTCATATTTTTAGGCACAAGGATTTGAGAATGAATGGACTTAGTGGAGTCTTGTACCATACGTACAAGTACGCCATTCTTCATCGTAATCCAAGATTTACGATTTGTATCCTTATTCGGATCACCTTTTGTTGCCAGAGTAAAGAATTTCTTTAGAGTAGGATCATCTTCCTGCTGTTTGATAAAGGAATCGTGGGAAATCTCCAAGGCATCATCTTGGATCTGCGCATCATTATCTTCAGAATGTGAAGATTGTGGCATATTAAGAGCTTGAGCCCTAGTGATTACTGCATTAGCAGATTGCATATTAACATTTTCCCAATTAGAGATTTGCTGTGGAGTGCATTCTTTCACTCCATGAATGCGACCGATGATAAGATCAGCGATCGGATTCGGCAAGAGACATGCTTGCACCTCTCCTGTAAAGAAAGGCGTAGCAATATTGATAATGGCAGTGGAGTACTTCTCCAATGTGCCACCAAATGTTACACATTTGACTATATTGCCTGTAGCTCGAGAAGGATTTACGAGTGAATGCCTCACTCCAATGGTAGTGCACCCCGAATCGAAAAGAATTGATACCGGAGTACCATCTATTAGGCCCCTATTAAAGACAAGAGCACCCCTTCCATTATGCGCAATTGACGCATGGAGAGCGGGAACGGGGTGACCGGAGTTAAAAGTAGACACTGTGGTTGGAATCGAATAATGTTTTGCATTGCGAACACTCAGATGCTCTAGCAAAATCGAAAGCGGAATTTGCTACATTGTTTGGAGTCTTTTTTATCATTATTTCTTGATTATCGGTGTCGTGGAACTCCTGTTGTGCAGAGTTAGCCTGGTAATAAGATTTACCATGTCTTTTGTGTTGTGATCTACCTCGGTTATAATTGTCTCTATAATTATTATTGCCTCTGTTATAACCCCTATTTGGGTTTGAATCATAATATTCATGATCATAATCATCACGCGCATTATATTGAGTATCCCTGTAATATTGTTTCTGTTGTCTCCATGAAGCACTTGGGTAGTTCCTATAGCTACTCCCTTTTCGAGAATTTCTAACATTATGGGTACCCCTCGCGTGTCGAGGACTATCAGCCCGATTCCAGTTCTTCAAAGAAGAACCCTGATTTGAGTGGTTATCTTGGTTTTGATACTTATTCCAATTAACCTTTTTATCAAATTTATTTTTAGCTCCTAGGAATTTGTGTGAGTAATTCTGATTATATTCTGTTGCCGAAGCAACTGGCATACTCTCTTTAATGTTAGAGTTACTAAGAATCATGTCAGGGTGTGCCGTGGCATACTGGTCACAATATTCTTCCATTTGCTTTATTGTACCAGGTTTACGCTCATGTAAGAACTCTAGGAATGATTTATTTACAGACGACATGACCTTGTCTCTTAGCAATAAATCCGTAAGACCATCAAATGTTTTCTCTGTTTTGGATAATTCAATCCATCGTGAAAGTGTAATTCGTGCTTTTGAGATGAAATCTGAGAATTCTACACCTACCTCAGGTCTCATTGTTTTAAACAAAAGACGGTAACCTTCCTCAGACAGCTGATATCTCTTTATCAAAGCTGCCCTAACAGCATCATAATTATCTTTGTCGGCCTCTTCAACAAAATATAACTTACTCAGAGACTCCCCCTTTTAGATTTTCAGACAACTGATTCACATACTGTGATTTGTCAACATTATGAGATCGACAAGCCCGTTCAAATCTAGAAAGCCAAAATGTTATGTCATCACTGGTAGGGTTAAACGCTGGTACCTTGACCTTGTACACAAAGGGTTTACCATTACTACCAGATGCCTGATTAACATTACTCATACATGTCAATTTTAATTTCTCTAATTCAAACTCATGTTCTCTTATTGCTTTTCTCTCTTCAGCTTCTCTATCTAATCTTCTCTGTTCTGCAGCAGCTTCTAATTTTTCTGTTCTGCAGCAGCAGCAACTTCTAATTTTTTCTGTTCTGCAGCAGCTTCTAATTTTTTCTGTTCTGCATCAGCTTCTAATTTCTTCTGTTCTGCATCAAATCTCCTTTCCTCCACTTGCATCTGCAATTTCTTAAGTTCAGCAGCAGTATCAGCTTCTTTTTCTAATCTTTTTTCTTCAGCTAGAGCTATCCTTTCTTCTGCAGCAGCTTTTTTTTCTTCTATTTGAAGTTTTCTCTCCTCAGCCGCAGCTTTTTTTTCCTCAGCAGCAGCTTTTTCTCTTCTGCAGCTAATGCTTTGTCATATTGAGCAACAGCCCATTGTTCTAAGTCTTTTCCAGTCTTATCAAGAGATTTTCCTTGTGCAATGAAATAATCTAATGTAGACATATTGTCTTCTTAAATCAGAAAACTGAAAAAGTAAATAAATTACCCTATTTCACTTTAATGGGAGACAAGTCTATACCATAGACTTAGTCTTAGTCCAAACTTGTATGGTTTATAATAACCAATGATAACTTGAGTACCTGTGGACAACAATAACTGTATCTCAAATACTGTGGGGACAAGCCTTACAAAGGTCTTGTATACCTCAATGTAATCAAAGATCACTTGAGTACCTGTGGAAAAAATATTTCCCTTTACCAATCACTTTGGGAGACAAGCCTACAAAGGTCTTGTACATTTTGTTTTATAACAATAACAATCATAAAGTACTGATCTGTACTATACTATCAGTGTATACCACTATACGTCATATGTCAACTAAAGACATTACAAAGGACAAACAAGAAAAGACAAGATGAACACATTTGCAGAGATCAAATTAAATTAAATAGGAGAAATGAAAAAAATGATCACAGAAACCGTGATGATAACTGCCATAATATAACAAGACAAATAACGCCACAGTGTATAAACATAAGGGTGTAAAAAACTGAAATGAAAGGAAAGATGAGACCTACAATTATACAAACAAATCAAACAAAACTAAGGAACACAAAATTATTAACAAAAACAACGAAGAAAAGAACACCTCATCACAACTAACAGAAATAGCAGCAAATTGTTGCTAACAAATTTCCAATTAAGAAAATGTGTACCTATAGAATACTAGTCCAGACCAATGTCACTCGGCATACCTTGTACTAGTCACACAGAACATAAACTAATTTAATACATAACAAATAACATGTAAGCATAAATAGCATATAGCATACAATATAATTTATGTCATGAATGGAATGTGTTGCAGGTACAGTGTTGTAAAGCAGGCACAGTTTATTTTAATACTAATAACTTGCCACTTTATTGAGTAATAGATGTAATTCTAAACTATTACACTGTCAATTTTTCTCTGTTGAGCATATGAAGATCCAACGATGAACTATGCACTTTATGTTCAACAACACTGTGATTCTTCTGTACGTTGAGAAATGTCAACAATACTGCTCCAGATAATTTGTTACACAGTGGTTCGCTCAACTGTCTCGGTGTTAATACTGTTGTATAGTACAGACGAAAAACCAATTATGTCAAAACAGCTCGCTGGACCTCGTTATCAGCCTGACATCCCTATTCGGGTACATACTAGGTGTTTCTCAAGACTGGACATCGACTGTATAGCTCGGTCCCCCCCCCCCCACTGGCTGTGGAATGTGTGTTTCAAACAATATGTTCTATTTCAGATGCAAACTGTCGTTTCTCAACCACAAAAACTGGCGTTAAGGCTTGGAACCAGGATATTCTGGCTCGCCACTGTTAAAGTTATTCATGTCTAATTTTATTTGATTATATTTCCCACTCTCGTAAGGTGGTCACTACTGTATGCTCTGTATAGCGAAGAGTGCAGGATGATTGTGTGGTGTGTTGTTGAGACTAAGGCGATGCCTCAACCTCAGTCTCTACTCTCTCTCATTCCGTAATTGGGTATACTCACACTAAGTCCTGTGTTCCAGGGATGGCTCATCCATGGACATCCCAGGGGATTGCAGACAGACTAAAACTTTGTCACATCCAGATCCTTACGCAGCAGGATGGTTGTATGTATGTATAGAAAGTCTTCAGAGGGTGTGATTATCCTCCTGACATCCTATAAAGTATCCGAATGTGTGTTTGTCCTCCTAATATAACCATCTCATAGAACACTGTGTCTACAATCCCCACCACCTCAATGCAGACTAGCATGGAATTACACCAGTTTAAACTCCCACCATTTATTCTCACACTCGTTATCTCACCCTGGGATCTTAACGCTGTAACATCAGTGGGTACCGTTGACTATCAATTTGTAGGTATAGATATGCTAGATCTAGAAGTCATGAACCCACCCCCCAACTTACCCCACCCCCAAGTCAGTACGGACATCCAGAAGAAGTGTGTGTGTTGTCATGATACCATTATACTCCCCGCATCCCCATCAGTCTGATGCTAATACGCCTGTCCACTCCCCCCCCCTGATCGGTAAATAACCAAGTGTATTTGACGTCCATGTGTGTGTGGATGTTGTCTCTATTATTTACTGAATACCTCACTCGTAAATGGTGGGGAACTCATACTGCAAGATTCCCAGACGTCTCCACCTGTCATACTGTCACGAGTAAATAGGATCCCTAATTTGTGTTATTTCTTGAGACGAGCCATCCAAAATGTGTTTGAGTCTGTCTCTGACACCTAATCCTAACCTTGCCCCGACGCGTACCACCACACCCTGTGTATGCTACGTTTGTAGCTCATCGTCATAGGTAAGGATTCTCGAATCTAAGCAACGTGCGTCAACTTTATAATCCGATAGGCTCCTATATATTGATACGCAAGAGATGGCTTCAATACAGCTCTACGGGAGACCTAGGCTTAGTGTCACGTAGCCATAACGCAGGTCGGCCCCCAAATGTCTGTCTATGCTCATCTTGTCGATAGAGATATTACACGACCATTGCGATCTTGCGATGCACTATGTTCCTTATCTAGTCGAATCGACTTGTCGATC
This sequence comes from Oreohelix idahoensis, assembly GCA_024509875.1. Classification (NCBI taxonomy): domain Eukaryota; kingdom Metazoa; phylum Mollusca; class Gastropoda; order Stylommatophora; family Oreohelicidae; genus Oreohelix; species Oreohelix idahoensis. Next base: position 316,211 of record JAMPIV010021407.1, read on the forward strand.
TACTCGCATAATGGGTATCTACTATGCAATACATGGAGTCCGAATTTTTAATTGTACCGTGATACCAATTAGGAGCAGTCTCGATACGATATAATTTAGTAGAGATAACCATGCTCGTTTAGAAGAAAACCAACTTCACTGAATATATGTTCATTATGAATTTCTGCCCTCTTTGTAAAAGTGCCGTTACCCGCATTATCACGGTAATTCGGATATACCTCTCGACTTGTCAAGACAAAACCACCATTATCTTCAGATAGAGGGGGTATTAACAAGAATAGAGTCATTGCCTACCAATACAAAACTATACATTATAGGATCTGACTTACTTCTGTCCCACGATGTGTATTAAGATATGTATGGTGAATTCATTTGATTTGCTTGGCCCCATCGAACGTAGTATGCACCGTCGTATTGATCCAGTCTGCCAATAGCCGTAGAGTACTAATCCACACAGAGCACAATATCGCTTGCTGCCCGGACTCGAATGTCATTTGTGAGATAAAAACGATTCGCTCGCTTAATAATCACTCTGTACATGCGCGTGTCGAGACCCTAATACGATTGGTTGCATTATCATCACGCTGGCCCCATAGACAGAGCTGATTGCAGACATCTCATATGGTGTGCATCCATCCATCCATTGTTATAGCTCTGTCTTGTCTAGATCGCACACAGTCTGCATCTCTAATTAGTACTCGACTTATGGTTTTACTTGATTTTTAGTGTTAAAGATCGTTTTATTATCTGTCTGTTAGTAGTGAGGTGATTGGTTAAAAATATAACTATTAAAGCTGTCCATTTCTGTCGATAATATAATAAGATGAATGTACTATATTCTTTACAGGCTTAAATAGCCGAGATCGATTTACGTATTGCGCGTCCATGTGATCACCGCCAAGTGCAGAATCGACGATCTGTTGCGTGTCACGATTCCAGGCGCGATAGTTCCTTAAAATATTGCACGCACCAGCGAGCTCGAAATTCGAAGCACATGGCCGTCTCTCCCCATCTCGGACGCGCCCCGCCATGCCTCTTACCCAAACCACTCCAGAGAACATCGACTTAATTCGATAAAGATTTTGGAGGTCTTATCGCGTCAGAACTAGATGACACAGTATCGCGAAAAGAATCCCCCCTCGCCATATATGAACCAATGTGCGTCACTCCTTGTCCCATCTACCACTGTCACTCTTTCCCTTAGAGCGCGATACTCTAACCTAAAATATACTAATCGTTACCGCTGTAAGACAACTTGGAACGCTTGGAAATCTCTCAAAAGCGTCAACAAACGTTGGCACTTTGTGTCAGGGAAGAATGTCTGCTGTATGATGTCTTGAAAAGGCACTGACTAGACTGAAGCTCTTCTTGCAATAGATCTTCTGGTAACTACATTGTGTTTCGTTTGCAATGCGCTTGCTCAGAATGAATCGTACTTCGTGAATCCATTGATTATAGTAGATTAATTCACTCTATGTACGTGGATCAGCACGTAAGCAACTGATGTTTTTGTTCAGACAATCAGCCCTTCCTTAGAAAGATAGACCGACACTGTATTGTAGACAAGTACAAACTTGATGCACTTGTTCTTGGACCATCTGGTCGAATCAGCTTCCAGTTCAATATGTATTCTTTACTTTAGGAATACAGCTTACTTGAGCTAGACTGAATTTGATATAGGAGATAATCAACTCTTGTGTGCTTTAACTAGGATCACATGAATCAGCTTTTTTGAGTGAGTTGAATTGATATATACAACAACTCATCAACTTAGATGGGAATCACTGCAATCTATGGACTGTAAAGGAGAGATTAGCCGCTTTTTAGCTTAGTCAGTAGACGTAAGAGTTTTTATGGTGTCTGAAGTCAGTGGTCGATTGCTGGATAGAAACCAGAAGAGAATTATGCATGGTACAGAAAAATAGCCCAGTGACAGAAAAGAGCTAACTGGTATCAATGTGAAGGTCTCTGTCTTCCAGATACCATATTAGAGTTAGAAGTCAGAAGCTTAAGATGAATCTTGCTATACTAAACTAACCTATGAAAATCCCAACAAATATCATTTAAACAGTCAGATCATAGCGACCCCATTATAAATATGACAAGCCTCAGATTACCAGTTAGCAATTACACCGCCCCAAGCCAATTACCCCTTTACAGTCTATGAAACTGAATATTCTTCAGATGTGTCACACCTATGGGATGATGACAAACCCATCCAGAGCCAGACAAAAAGTGGCTCAATGAATCAAAAGTTATCTTAAATTTAATCGTAATAGCAGAGTTTCAGTCTAGTAATCAACTTAGAATCCTTTCTTGCAGACTCTCTCAGCATCCACCACAGCCGCCTCTGCCAAATGTCTACGATCTAATTGATCTCCAATTTATATGCTGAGAAGTGTATATCTTGGTTCATTCTAAGTAGTGCACATTAGTAGACACTTAGAATTATGAGCGTTGTCAACAAAAAAAATCTGCCGCCGGTGTCCACTACTCTTACTACTTTGCTGTCCGCTCGATTGTTACTTTAATAGACTCTCCCCTGTAAGAGACGACCCTAAATCCATCGGTCTCTCAATGTCCCCGAATACGCCGCCGTCCAGACTTCTTCATGCACGACTCGAGAACAAAATATTCCTCCGTATTGCTCTGTACTCACGCCTCCTATATTAAAACGCATTCAACGCATCAGGAACGCCTGTGACGCCGTTTGCCGTAATCACTGTGTACACGAACAATCGCCTCGACATATGTTACTGAGTAGTTGTACCAAGTCACGCACTACTTATCGTCTCTATACATATTACTTCAAAGGAAGCCGTTCCCTCCAATTCATTCGTCATTGTACTCCGTGTCCTTATGCTCGCCTGTTGTGTATCTCTTACCGTGTGTTGACGCGGCGGTCGACCCTCTCACGTCCCGCGCCCTAAGCTGATACAGACGTGTTCGTGTCCCAGTTGTGGCTATAGCGACTAGGTTATCTCTCGTCGTAGAGATGCTACAGAATTACGCGCGGTACTACTGCTTTGCCTTGCTCTTCTCTTTTAATCACGCATGTGTACACGGATAGACTGATTTTGCGCCATCTTTAATTGTGAGCGTGTGCTTCACAGCTATATCAGAGATGATGAGAATTCCGCGCTCACAGTCTAGATCTGCGATTCTCCTCGTGTATATGCTAGAGATAGAACGTATCTTGGCATATTCCACCAGTTTTGAAGAGTCCGCTCATCTCATCCTGCGTCGCTACGTGGTTGATATCCCTCGTGTCATCCCTTGCTTTCTATTCAATCCATTCCCTGTTCACTCATCCATAAATTTCCCCCACGTTTGAAGTGCCATCTCCCGCTGTTTGACACCCCTCCTACTGTCCTAACAAGTCTGCTCCAGGAGTGAGACAACTGCGCCTATCATATCGCGAACTTGTTGTCGGCGTACTGTGTGAGTCAACTAAATATATGATATATGCTAAGAGATCTGCGAACCAGGTGTTGCCTGGACAGCCCCTCTGAGCGTGTTACTCGCTCGTTGTCGCGCAGAACCGCATGCCCCTTTGTTGCTCAGAGCCCCAGCTTGGGTCATTCTTTCTGTACGTATCCGCCACTCCACTCACCTCGATATTGCCTACAGTCGCATCAGCCGCTCCCCCATGGTTCGCGTTTTTGTTCAAACCCGAGACTCCCTCTTGCAAAACTCTCTCTCACGGCTATCTAGTACTTCTCTTTGCGAGATGAATTTCACAATTGCTAACGCTCCGCACACGCTAATGTGAATTCTCGGCACTGTTATAAACTGATGATAGAACGTGCACTGTTCTCTGGAGTCGTTATCCCCGTGACTCGTGCCTAGATCTGAGTCAAATCTCTTCTGAGTGCATTTTGATGTTCAAGAAGAATGTGTCTATAAGAGTCTGTCATCTCTCTCAACTGCAGACCCCTCTACCCCCCCCCCGCGCCTCCCCGACCCTCACGCCACTCTCGCTCACAGCAACCTGAAAGTTACTGCTGTTCTCCCCAACCCCACCTGAGACATTTTACGATATCCCATTGACTGCGTACGCTCGTTCTCAAACGATCGCATATTGATCACTCACCCCAGCCACTCGCTCTCTGTTGGGAGAGCAAAGATCATCCTCTCCTTTAGACTAGCGTTTATAGGACGAAGCTGCGCACCTCACTGCGCTCGCTGCTGCGATCGCGGAGCTGGTCACTCCCCCCACTCAGTGACATCTTCTCGCGCACCATAAAATCATATCTGTTCGTTAGCACCGCAGCCACATTTACGTCTAGTCATATAGTCTCACTTTTCACTTTGCGCGCGTGCCCCACATAGAAATCAGCGCCCTCTTAGCTGAATCGCTAACTTCCTTCCTCTTCCGCTTCCTCCCTCCCCTATCCCAACACTGTTTTTCCTAGCTCCCCCTCGCTCCGACCCATCGGCACTACCTCACTAGATACTCCTTGCCTCCTACTCCCACTGTCCTCAAGTTAAATAACAATCAGCGATCTCTAAACACGACCTGCTTGAACCTATCCGTAACGCGGCCCCTGTCTCTCATTGTTTCCTACCCCCCCACACCCCCTCCCCCCCATCATCCGCCATCTAAACACCAGACCGCCACTCTCGAACGACGCCTAAATAATACGTACCGCGACACGCGTCAACCTCTTGTACCATCCGTTATGCACATATGACTATGAAGTAGACGTGCCACTATACCTCACTAAGGGTCAATAAACGGCTACAACAGAACCATCCCTTGACCGCATCAGCCCCGAGCTCTCCATCAGACAACGAACAATGGATAGCGTCGCCAACCGTCCGCACGCTTGTACCGCCTCACTACAGCCCCCATACCTATCCGACCCCCCCCCATCTACACACTCACATGCCCGAACCATGCCACCCGAGCGGCTACTCATCGTACGTTTGTCCGTGTTGTATCTGTAATTAAGAGACCGACAGAAGAAAAGAACCTATCCTCGGGTACAGAGGACCTACACATTATATAGCAACGCAGCGAAATAAGACTTAGCAGCCCGCTCACCCACGACGCAGTCATATAGTACAAGAGCGCGCCTTTGACAGGCATCGACGTCGAGTTTAGCTAAGTAGATGATCAGAATGTATGAGTAAACACATCCACATCATCGTCGTTCTACGATCTCGACGTCCGTGATAGCCCTTTAACCGCGCCGGGTGCGATAACTAGTCTTGGCACGTCCTTCTTCGCTCACTCCTACGAATCCCTACGAACATCTACGCAACTTACTCCAAGACAACCATTATCTGCGTAAGGTCATGACACCCCTATCTTGTGAATCGACTCCGCTCTACAGTATAGCCTACATCATCCCTAGTAGATTGCTGTATGAACTGTGAATACTTCGGGCACTCGCGAGAGATCCTGTCCTGTCACAGCAACACTTCTTCTTGTGCGCCTTTATATCTTTTCAACGCTATGCATAACGTGAGTACATTTGAACGTTTAATTTCGATTAAAAGAGAGCAAAAGAATGAATCAGACTAAATGATACGACTCAGATTTGTAAGTCCTGCTTAGAGAGCTAGATACTATAGCGAATGATAAAATGGTATAAGATCCGTGCCCTTTCTGGTGGCGGACGTACTCGCAATGTGGTTCGACCCCCCCACCCCCCTACACAACCAAAACAATCTGAAACCTACGACTATATACAATCGTACACCAAACCATTCGTCAATCATTCATAGGATACCTCAGACCGCTCTGGGTCCTGACAACAGCTAGTATGGTTTATGTAGAGCTGAAATATAGCGACCCACACCTCCCTCACCCGCCATATTCTCAGTTGGGTCATGGCTCAGTCGCACGCAATTGTCTTGACCAAGACCACACCCCACGCACACTCATTGGTGGTTCCTGGCCTCAGGCACTGCAACACTCACTCGCCGTTGTCCTGCGTGCGCTCGCCTCAGCGTGGTCGCACCGACGGCTCGTCACGGCTCCTTCCCCATACGCTAACCCCCTTTCATCTCGCACGTCGCTGAAGTCGGATGTGTCCGGCCGCCAAAGGTGCGACACCCACTCTACCGCTCTCTCAGCTACAAACCCGGAGGCCACACCGTCTCACGGTAGACGTCCCTTCTTGCTAGCGACTGAACGCGGAGACGGTATCAATGATGAGAATAAGCGCTCTCGGAATGCGTCCATGTCGCGTACCTATAGATTAGAGATACCCTCTCTATATTTCACTTTAACCCGTCCTTCGGTTGTATAAAAAGTGAGTTATACAAGCCCCCAAAAAGTTTCCTCGCTCTGCATGCAAGCTCTCACCCGCCCCACGGTGGCCGATATCGTGCCCGTTCTACCCAGCCCCCGCTCCCCCCCCGACTGCTGCCCCCCCCACCTTAGCTGTGATATTTGCACCTTTCGGCCGACACATCCGACTTCAGCACGGCATTTTTTGAACCGGGTTAGCCTTCTCTCTTCGACCCCTACTCACTCAGCCAGACTGCAGTGATGCAGCCTGTTTCCAGGACCACCACTTGGAGGTGGAGTAGGGTCTTGGTCAGCTCTGGTTCGCTGACCCTGACCCAAAGCAGTCTAGCTATGGGTCGCTAACTGCATTCCTCACTGTTGACGCGTCTTAGGTCTCCTATTATGATACTAATGGGGTGTTTTTAAAAATCTACTTGTAACATATTTATTTGTGTGTCTGTGTTGTATTTTGTGGAGCGTCAAAGGAAAGATCCGCCCCCATGTGCTAAATACTTTAAGTACGCCCCTAATTCGGTTACAAAATAGCTGAACCTTTAATTCAGTTTGTTTTGTTATTTTTTAATGTTATATAGCTTCCAACTTGTTTTGTGATTTATGATTGGTGTGAAGATTCCGCATGTTTTTTTTTATTTTTTTTATTTAGGAATGTTGTTCAGCTTCTAATTGTTTTGTTATTTATAAATGTTGTAAGGATTCAACTTATTTTGTGATTTATGAATGTTGTATAGCTTCTTGTCTTTCTTATTAAAAAAAAAAAAAAAAAAAAACTATTAATGAACGTTGTATAGCTTTAGCTTCTGTTGTGATTTATGAAAGTTGTATAGCTTTAACATGTTCTGTGATTTATGAAAGTTGTATAGCTTTAACTTGTTCTGTGATTTATGAAAGTTGTATAGCTTTACTTGTTTTGTGATTTATGAAAGTTGTCCTTAGCTTTAACGTGTTCTGTGATTTATGAAAGTTGTATAGCTTTAACTTGTTTTGTGGTGTATGAAAGTTGTAGAGAACTTGTTTTGTGATTTATAACAGGTTGTATAGCTTTTAACTTGTTTTTGTGATTTACGAAAGTTGTATAAAACTAACTACTTTTGTGATTTATGAAAGGATTTATAAATGTTGTGTAGCCTCAACTTGTTAAAAGAAAGAAAGAAAGTAAAGAAAGATATCGCAATCGATCTGCCGTAAATCACAAGGTTTGGTAGCCTGTGGTTTGGGGGGGGGGGGGGGGGGGAAAATTTAAAGTTGGAGAAATGTTGGGCTGTCCCTCATTTTGCCGGCGTTTAAAAAGAGTTAGTATCCTCAGAATAGAAGATACTTTTTTGCCTCATCACTAGTGATAACTCACTATCTGGCTTACGAAAGCTCACTTTAATTGTAAACTGCATGAGACAAGAACACGATCTAAGCTAAGTGGCATATCATTTAGTTTGGATTTTCCATCGATCTGTTGATGATTTTGGTTTTGTTTTTAAGGACTATCTTCGTTGCATACGGACAACTCCATCAGTTCTCCGATCTCCTCCCTTAGATCACACAAGGAGGATCTCAGCTCAGTGCATGAACTCCGTAGCACCGGCGAGCATCCCAATGTGTGTATATAGGAATCACACATTCTATAAATATTTTCGTGGTGGACAGGTTTTTAATTTTTAAATTTTGACAGGGCAGGGGCCGTATTGCCTACTCTTTATGATTTCCAACAGCCGTGGGATTTTTAACGTACGCAGCTTGCACACGGGGGCCTCCTATTTTTCCGCCCGTATCCGAGAAAGCTAGGCATCCGATCTCACTACTCTGGAGATCAAGGGGAAGTATGACATCATTAAGACCACTGGTTCTGAAAAATATTTCCATAAATTATATTCCCTGTACTGGGAATCGAACCCGGTAGCTCTTGAATTTGAGGCAGAAGCCATACCTCTTAGCCACTCCGACACCATTTTGTCGATGGATGCAGATCATCAGACGGAGATAAACATTTTACATATAGGCTGCACTTATTCCAAATTCCGAACATTCTGAAACCCGAAAATCATATGATTCTATTAAGGTAAATCTCTAGAGAAAATACCTACACAAGCGCCAGCGAAACAAGACTTTGAGAAGAAGATGCTGGAGATGGGATAGGATACACACTGAGAAACCTGTTGATAGCATAACTAGACAGTCCCTGTTCTAAAAATCCCCAGGGTAAGGGACGGTAGAGGAAGGCCAAAAAACTGTTGGAAAAAAGAGAACTAGAAATTTGACGTGAAGGGGATGAAGAAGACATTTAAAGACATTGAGCTAATGGCACGTGGACAGAAAGACTTTGCATAAGTTAGTTGAAGGCCCATGCTCCTGTGATAAATTTAACCGTGATACAACGTTAAAATATCTCCAAAGATAAAATGTAGGGATAAAAATAATGCGTAAGCTACTAGAAGACATGATCGCCCATGCCGCGGTTCACTACCCGCCATGAAACTAACTTGTTAGACGTGAAGGCAAAACGTTTACCCTTGGAGACGGGAGGGACGGAGATCAAAAAAGAAAAAATATGACTGAACACGTGCTTGAAACTAGCAAGGCTAAAAAGACGCAATTGGTGGGGAAAGGAAAAAAATTCACGTCCCCAAGTTGACACAATGTAAAGAAATGGACAAAAGGGACCTTAGCTATTATACGCAACAGTCATTTCTTGGACGCTTTTACGATACTTAGTCCTTTTATTTGAATTCGGCGGCAAACGCATTACAGAAGATATGCTCGAACATATTTCAAAAAAACAACTAACCTTGAAAAAGTAACTTTTTCTTAATAATAATGTTAGGAATATAAAACCTAGCTAGTCTGATAGCCCATCTTGAGCAGAGAAATAATATGCTTTCATTTATACAGACGGATAGATAATAATGAAGATATTGACAAAAGACTGTGTTGTTCATATCAGCGAGCGACTGCACTGTAAAAAAAAAATGTCACTAATTTTCAAAAATTGCGGCCTTGAGACTCAAGTGCTAAAATCTAGTTGGAATGAAAGAGAGGGGGAAATAGTGGAAAATTGTGGCTAAAAATAACTCTAGAGGCAGATTCGTGTAGGAAATGCATGTAGAAACAAGTGTGTTTTTGTAAAAAACGCAAGTAGAGACAGACGGACCAACAGACAATAATACATACTTGACTGAGGTATACCTGAATTGACTTTTGGTTAGAGGTTTGAAATTTGAAAGGGGGAAGTCGGTGATTGGCCACAGATAATCATATTATCGGCGCACAGACGCGCATTTTTGCCATTCAACATAAATTGTCCAGTAGTAGACACAGTAATTCTTCAGTGGTGTAATTCCCAGAAGCTAATTGCAATATTTAGAGGGACGCCATACTAGAGCCAGCAGCTCAGCTGAGTTTTGCTAGAATATAACTGTGTTCTCTATTCATAATTCTGGTAAGACTGAAAGTATTTCTTTGTATATTTTAATATTGTTTAATGTTTCGAGTGATTTGATACTGCCATATCAAAATCTATCCCTTACAACAAGTAAGGATTCGCTCTAGATCCCCAGCCCAAGTTCAGGGTCTAGAGACAAACAAAATACATAAACGCCAGCAAGGATTATGAAGGGCGGATCAAGTGTTGAGATCAGTGGAACATATCACCTATCTTATTCAATAGCAGGAAGCTAATGAACATATTTCAGAATATGTAGTCTTGGGGAACTAGTACTATGTGAAACCAACTTGGTAAGATGTGCTGTATGGTCAGAGAGATCTGACCCGTCTATGTGGTGTTGTTGTGTAGTGTTGTGTGTAGAAGTGGCTCAGGAGGTAGAGTTCTGACACATGACCCAATACTTTTGTTGCAGAAGTGTGAGTTTCTGTTTGGCACCAAAGTGGTGTCAAATGCTGTGTTGATCTATATACAAGTGTGGACCAGTGCAGTCTAGTATTTTGTCAGAGCAGCCTTATATTGCCCCCAAGCACGGAGAGGTGGGGCCACCAGATTCCAGCACCAGAACTACTCAGTCAAGATACGTGAGCGTCTGGCCTGCTGGACCTTCACCAACTTATTTACTAACTAACACACCAACTATATTCCCATCAACTAGAACATACCATGTTGGGAAATAAAACTTGTATTCCTCCCATCAGTAAATGGACAATGTTTGGTAGTCATAGACTGGGAGTGATGAAGCCACCCCAACAGCACATCCATTTATCGTTCTACCACAGAAATTACCAATATTGACAGTAGTAATATTAACTAGTCTTGTAAAATACATATGTACACACCTTTCATTTATTATGACATATATTCATGCATTTCATTCATAATTTCAAAACCTTTCATATGTTCTGACCAAAATAAAACCTTGGTTCAGAACAAATAAACTTAAAGAAAATTTAATTTCAAAATTTTAAACAGCTTGAGTTAGTTCAGTGTGTTATAAATTTTATTAATATTATTAGACTTATTAAATATCTGTGTGTGTGTGTATGTAATCTACCACAACACATTACATATCAGTACCCTAGATTTTAACGTAGCCACATTCATTAGTAAAAAAAAGATATGTGTGAGGTCGTAAGTGGTAGCAAGAAGGGCCTTCTGTAAATTCACAGCTACATTTATCTCAGGAGCCTTCACAGCTGACCTCATGCATCACACTAGGTAATAACATCAACCATACAATACCATCAAATCCACTACATATATTGGGGTCTTGTCCAGGGATAATTAGCTTATCAGTAATATTAGGATCTCCTGGTGGGAGAATTAAATTAGGGGGACAAATTGTAAAAATTAAAAATGTCCCTTAAAATAAAAGTTGGTGAATCTTCACAGCCAGGGGTAGTTAATTGATTAATTAATTAATTAGAATTACTTTAGTTATTAATTGGTTAGAGATTTTTTTTGCTCATTGCTAAATTGTCTAAAAAGTATGGCGGAGCTAGCTAAGTTCAGATCAGCTGCTGTGCTAACGGCGAAGGATATGGGAATGGATGGTCAGGGTTTAATACAATACGTAACTGCAGAATGTGATAAGTATATTGAAAGGGAAGATAGGAGGTTAGCTGAAGAGAAGAGGTTACAAATTGAGGCTGATAGAGAACTTAAGAGGCTGCAGATTGAGGCAGAAGAAAAACGACAGCAAAGGGAGGCAGAAGAAAAAAGATCGACTGCCGAAAGGGAGGCAGAAGATAGAAGGTTGCAAAGGGAGCACGAATTACGACTAAGGGAGCTGGAATTACAAGGCCATGCTCCTGAAAATGGTGCCAGCCCTTTTGCCTCAGATGCTACGCCTAGTCAGGGAGCCTCAACATCAGCTATGGGGTTTCATTTAGACCATTTTGTTGAGAAAGACGATGACATAGAGGGGTACCTCAGTCGTTTTGAATTATTAGCTACTACATATGGGTTAGAGAGAGAGAGGTGGAGTTTAAAGTTATCACAGGGACTGAGAGGTACTTCTTATGAAGTCTTCGCAAAAATGAACAGAGAAGACCAAGACAATTATGACATGTTAAAGCAGGCTTTGTTGTTAAGATACGAAAAAAATGGTGAATTTTATCGTAAGAAATTTAGAAATGCCAAACTGTTGTCTGGGGAGACATACCACCAATTCTCTGCCAGACTGGAAACCTATTTGGAGAAATGGACTGCTCTGGGGAAGACCCAAGATCTTAAAGAGATGATCATGATAGAGCAATTGAGAGAGTCCATGGCTCCAGACTTGAGAAAATTTCTCATGGAACAAGGTGCAGAGAGGTTGGGGGAGGTTTTAAATGTCGCTGAGAGGTATCAGGCAGCCCAGGCAGAGGTAAGTGGTGCTAAAAAGAAGCACATAGACAATTTTAAAGCTCCACAGCAATTTAATAAATTTGATAATAGAGAACAGGGTAATAAAGGTAGGACAAACCTTGAACGGCCAAGAAATGACTATCGTGACAGAAACTCACAGTTCAATGACCAAAAATACAATGAAAGAAAACCGTTGAACCAAGGAAAAAGATGGTGCAAATGGTGCAAGAAAGATAACCATAACACCGAATTTTGTAGAAGGAAACCTTCAAACATTGCTGCAATGAAGTCGGGGACTCAAAGATTAAAGGTTAATCCTAAGGGACAGCAGGAACCTTATCACCCCCAGTTTGTGAGGATGTTATTTGTAATGGGGTCACCACAAGGTGCCTTTATGATACAGGTTTGGATTATGATTCAGTTGTGAAGTCTAGCCTAGTGGACCCAAGTCAGTATACCACAGAAACAGTGGAAATACAAGGGGCGACTAAGGACATACCACTCATGACACTTCCCATCGCAAGGATAACGGTGAAAACTTTTTATATGTGGAAGGAGAAATCAGAGCAGCAGTGATAGATGAACCAATCTACCCTCTGATATTGGGGTGTAGATAAGTCTTCTTGGGGAATCCCGAGAGACCTGTGATCATGGCGACAGTGCAGACCAGGTCACAGAAAAAGGAGGAAGAAGGTGAACTTATAAATGCTCATCCAGAGGAGATGAGGAAGGCGCAGGCTGAGGATAAGACCCTTAAGCCATGTTTCAAAAAATTGCCCAAATGCCACACACCTCCAAGCAAGGGAGAGTACTTTGTGAAGAACAAATTATTATACAGGAAGACAGGAACTAGATCCACTGGTCACGGACAGTTGGTTCTTCCCAAGATATATAGGGCAAATTTGATAAGGAGCTTACATGTTGGAAAAGATGGTGACCATGAGAAAGTCGGTACCATCTGCCAAAAGATTGCTCGAAAATACTATTGGCCCGACGTAAATGTCGATATTGAGAACTTTGTAGAAGCATGTGGCATATTTCATGAGGGAACACCCACAAAGGGACAAAATGTGCAGGACCTAGAAACGCCACAGGGCAAATTTAGGCCTGGAAGGAAAACTAATTATACTCAGGTAGACAAAGTGGAATGGGAGCCCCCTTTTCACACCCAGTCTTCACTTGAATGGATTAACATGGCCACTATGCGACGAGTACAAAGAGTAAATTTTACCCAGGATAAGATGACAATCCCTCGGTCAGACTTATATAAACTGGAAGAACAGAAAAGAGAGCGAAGATCTCTCATAAGCAATCTAAAGTGGGGAGACAAACCCAAGAAAAAAATTGGTAGTGGTCGATTTGTGAGTGATGATTCTAGGAAGAAAAGTCCTCACTATAATGCTTCTAATGGACGGGACCCGATGGGTGCCATGAAAAATAAATATGGAAAATTAAAAATCCAGATGTAGCATTATTAAGGACCTGGACAGATGAGAAGGCAGAAGAGACTGTTACCTCATCTTATCAATACGTGAACGAACTGACCACTCGTTTGAAAGCTGGATGGAAACTGGCAAATGATAATTTGAAACAAGCCAGGAAGAAACATGCAGCATATTTTAATAGGAAGGCAAAGGACAGAGAACTAGCTGTGGGAGAGAAGGTGCTGCTTCTACTACCCGGTAGCCAGAATAAATTACAAATTGGATGGCAAGGTCCATATACGGTTCTAGAGAAGGTGTCTAGAACAAACTATAAAATTGACAAAAAGGGGAAGGAGAAAGTTTATCATGTAAACCTTTTAAAGAAGTATCTGGACAGACCACTCCAGGAAAGCACCCCCTTACTGACCTTGGCTATCGCAACTCAAATGCAAAAGGAACCACTCACCTCACATGAATACCCATTACATCCTTGTGAAACAGCAGCACAGGTAAAAGTCAGTAAGCACCTGACTAAAAACCAGAGAGAGAGAGAGTTCAACAGGTTCTGGAGGAACATACAGATGTATTAACAGATAAACCAGGACATACAAATTTGCTACAGTATGACATGAAACTGGTAGACTCAAACCCAATCTGTATGAGAGCCTATTCTATTCCGTTCGCGAAGGAGAAGGCATTGAAAGAAGAAATAGATTATTTGTTGAAGGAGGGGATTATTTCACACAGTGAATCATCTTTTAGCTCCAGTGTAGTTTTGTTGAGAAAACCGTCTGGGGAACACAGACTGTGCATAGATTACAGGAAACTGAATGCTGTCACAGAAGGACAAGTGGACCATTACCAGACACAAAACAGTTATTTGCCAGATTAAACAAGGCAAAATACTTTTCAAAGGTGGATCTTAGTAAAGGCTATTACCAGATTCCAGTGAAGCCTGAAGTGAGACCTTATTTGGCTTTTAGCACTTCGGATGGACATTATGAATTCAACATGCTACCATTCGGACTGAAAAATGCTCCGAGTGTATTTTCAAGGATGATGCGCAAATTGTTGGATCCCCTGAATAACCCATGTATCACGAATTTCATGGATGATATTCTCGTCGCCACAGAGACATTTGAAGAACACATTGACTCCCTAAAAATGTTATTTGATAGGCTTAGGGAGGCGAACTTAACTGCTAGGCCAACAAAATGTTGTATTGGATGCAAAGAGTTGGAATTCTTGGGACACACTGTATATCAGGGCAACATGACCCCTGACCCCAAGAACTGCAGAGAGCACCTAGACCACAAACAAAAAGGGACGTGCGATCATTCGTGTCGTTATGTGGTTTTTACCAAAAATATATCAAAAATTTTAACTCAATATGTGCTCCTCTGACTGATTTGACTCGCAAGGGACTTCCAGATAAAATTCTTTGGACTGCACAATGTGAACTAGCGTTTCCAAGC
>JAMPIV010021408.1:0-17500 GCA_024509875.1 Oreohelix idahoensis
TGACCTGAGGCGGATCAAATAGGACTGAACCCTTTCTTCAATAAGATAAAACGGTGCCATAAATGGAGGACAATTTCGGAATGAATTCGTCCGTAGCAATTGATCAAACTAATAGAGCTCCATTACTAAACTCTATTCATTTCATTTCTGTTGTCTTAGGTGACCTAAAAAGCGAAATGTTAAGTATTTTTGAAAACAGTTGTGGTACCTTAGCTGTCAATTAAAATACCATTGACGGCAGAGCACGATGATCCTAGGGAAATAGCAGGAAATACACTAAATTCCTTAAAGTCTTTAGATGGGTATTTGCAGTTCAAGTTGATAACTCGCGAAGAGGAAAGTAGACAGTAATATCCGTATAAACCCAATAGCGCTATCAATCTCTCATATTAATAGAAGATAAAAAAAAAAATTAAAAAAATTCACACTGAATAGACAGATATCTTCTATGGTATAGTGCTATGATCAATCTGTACGATATGCGAGATGATTCCCGCTTCATTGAGTATACGAATGGAGCAGGGCGCGTTTTCATGTAAGACGTGAAAAGGCATGAAATATCCATTGATAATATTTACGCGCCTTGTGTAATAAAAGCTGTATTAGGTTTGGCACGTTAAGCTTAGGGAGGGAATGTGCCGAATAACCATTTAGACCTAATCAGTTGGTAAAGATTCTAGAATTAGAAATGTGATTGAAATAAGAGCTGCTTCTAATGATATGGACATAGTTTCAGCGTCGAACTTCGTAAACTTGGTTTCAAATTTGCCGATAATAACTACGGCAAATGCGGAATGTTAACTTATCCTTCTTTCGAGCCAATAACCAGTGAACGAAGAATATTATGCCTGAATTTGTTGTTTTATTTTGTTGATTTAGTGGATGGTTCAATGATTTCCCAATAGGGGGGGTTTTTTTAACTCAATTCATCCAATTCTTTTTTCTCTACTTCGAGACTCAGGAAATGGTAGGTATGATTTGATAGCGATCTGGACCTCTGATAGGATTACGTGATCAGTTAGCACAATTGTTCATGTTCAATGACATGTGTGTGGTCCCGGGAATGTCTGTAAAGAACCATTCCTGAAATGTTTGGTCAACATACGAAGAAAATTGTCGATCGTTCCTCAGCGGAAATGATTTGGAGACGAACGGAGTCACGTTTTTTTTTTTTTTCCAAAGATTTTCGCGTAGAATAAAAGTGGGAACCCTCATTAGGAAAAGAGGCAAGATTGACAAACACCAGAAATAAGTAGTAGTTTCCTATCCCAGACCTGATAATAAATATAAAAACTGCCAGTATATTTATAACCATTAAAACTACAGAAGATGAGTACTGACCACCCATGAGGTACCTATGAGAATTGTCCCGTTGCCAATGGGAAAATGAGGCTCTCAATAATTAGTCCTGGTCCCCTTTTTTGGTCTTTCATTTTTCAACATTCATGAAATTTCCAGTGAGCATATTTTATATGTGGAGAAAGGTGTTATAATTAAAAATAAAATGCTTATGCTTTTCGCATCAATATCGACACACCATATTGTCAGACTCATTCAGAGAAATTGGATGGAGACTATTGCAATATGGACTAAATTACCTTTCCATGAGCAATTAAGATTAGTCTGGTTCCATCGCCCTTAGGAAGGAAGGGTAGAGGAACGAGAGCTCTTTGTTCAGGCCTGGGACAAGGAATAGTGGTGTACGTAGACATCTAATTTCTTAATTTTGCAAACTGCCATTGCCTTTTCGTTTTAAGCTTTTAGTTCTTTTTTTAGACAGTTGAAATTCGAAGACAGAAGTTGCTAGCAGTGGGCATTCATGCCTCGAATTGGATTCGAGATGAATGGCTGGTTTGGGGGCTCGCTGGGGAGGTCGAGAGGTTTCAATGGTTCTCCATCTTTTTTGCCAGGAAGGTAGATGCATGACTTCAATGACGTATCATAGCATCTACTGAGAGACTTGACGGTGACATCGCTGGAGTGGGCAATTATCGAGCCTTCGATATGCAGTGATTAGTAGATGACGATCGTGCACATAGTGTGAGAAAGAACGGCTCAATGCTAGGTCTCGACTAGCGCGGATTGCAGTCAGCGCATAGTAATTGGTTGCATAGAAGCAGTTTTGCAAAAGGGGAAAAACCCCGTGCCAACCCGTATGTTCATTGGTAGGACACGTCTCTATAGCGCAAAGAGAGCCGCGGGTGTAACGACCCTGTCAACGCAATACTAGCGGATGAACCTCAGATTATTTTTGACCACAGTGAAAGTTTGTGTAGAGGAGTCCTAATTAAAAAACGGTTCCGTACGCACACCCATTCGACATTGGGTGATAATACTGCTAGACCGACCTTCTTTTATCAATGGTTAGGCATTAGACATTACCTGTGACAATAGTGTCTGATATCAGTGTTGTATGCAATGGGGGGATGTGCCCATGGTCTGAGCAATATTTTCTACCGGGAAAACCCAAGCGAGGAAAATATTTTTCCCCAGGCCTAAAGGAGCGTCTGCGTGATAGTGCAGCAGGTTGAGGATGCTCTTGAGAGGTATTGTCCTCTTGGTCCAACGTGTGGCACATTATCGACAAACATGTAAATGAATAAAATTGATGTCCACTATGTTAACCGACTGTAATTCTAAAAGGACCCCGATAATATCTAATTGCCATTTTTATTGAAAAGGGCGAATAGGAATGTCAGGGCAGCCTGCGATAGTCGCAGGCATAAATGTCGTAGGTCACTTTAGATTTGACCCTCGCTGACATAACATTGGGGCAAGAAGGCAGACTAGTACGCACTAGTCGTATATAAGTCCTCATGCCTGCTCACAATTTGGCGCAAAAGAAAAGCCTCGCAAGAACTTTCATCGACATTGTATGGGTCGGGAAAACCCATTATGTATCCAGGCACAAGTTGTTCGAGGTCGATGAGACAATAAAGATTGGGGCATTATACATTTGCCATCACATCACATAGGCACTTTAGGCACCAGAGAATTTTGTTGAATGAGTTGGACTGTAGTCGAGTCATGAAGTCATTGTACTCATACTTACAAGTACGGGCCGTTCTTCTTCATAGAAATCCCAAATTATAGATAGCACTATTAGTAAGATCATTGATCTTAGGAATTACACACTCAACGCTTTTTTTGCTAGAGATGAAAGAGAATTTGTGTTGTACAAGCAAGAAGCATCGGATCTTCCTTGTTCTTGCAAATATTTTGATTAACATGAGTTAAATCACGTGTAAAAAATAGTCCAAGGTGACACTTACTTGGTCACATTTTTTACTCTTTACTTGCAATCATTCTTAGTTAAAGTGAAAGTTTGAGGTGGAAATTCCAGAGCAATGTGCTTCGCTCTTACTGTGACCACACCAGCATTTGGGTAGCTTCATCAAAAATGGTTTGCACTTGGTCTACATCCCAACACCATGGAGCAATCATGGCTGTGGGGGGTAAAACAATTCCCCTAAACCTAATCCGTGAATAACGACCAATATAATTAAGTACTCGGGCAATAAGGGTTTGGAAGTTAGACAATACGCTGGAGAGGACCTCAGTTCTATCCCCTTGAAGAAAGGAGTAGTTCATTGAAGTAATTAATAGCAATAGGGAATAACTTTCCAACAACGTTGCCCTACGGCAAAATTGGGGTGACACACCTAAACATTTGATGACCCATTTGATGACCTGTCCCTGTAGCAACACAGGATGATCTACTCTACAACCACTACAAGAGATATGCCCTACACCCGCGACATGTAGTTAACACTCCGTAGAGTCAAAAACAACACTGCGAGAACTAAGATTAACTATTCTACCAAACCAAGCCCCCTAATGTAAACTATATAGAGCAAACCTCGTTCCATTCATAGAGCGTAACAATTTAGCCGCGCAGGAAAAAGCGTAAAAACAAAGGATTACCCGAGCATCAGCTTAAAGTACTAAACGTGGGTCTTTGGGTCAGGATAAAGTACTCTACATTGATCATTTAATTTTTATTATTTATTTGCTACTAAATATGGAAATACACAATATAATAGGTACTTCCTGAGGGGGGGGGGGGGTGGGGGGGAACCTAATCTATCTACCAAAGATTAAAAGATGAGCATACCCCGATAATGCATTTATGGCCTTTATCATAATCATGTAAAAATAAACAGAATTTTTTTATTCTACTACCCATGAGATGCTGGGTTCGAGGGGGGGGGGACAGAGTTTTGTCTGTTTGATATTTTTTTTTTCCTCTTTTCCTGGTTGCCGATCCCTACCGCGAACAATTATTTGGCCCTTCTTATCTGCAGATTATCATTAAAGTCCCTAACTGTAATTTTTTATACCTGTTTTGAGTTCGCCAGGTTTCGCATAACTGCATTACGGCATCTCTATATTGTTGAGAACTCTCTATTATCCTGGTATTGAGGTCTCTGAGGAAAAATATTTTCCGTCTATACCTTGATTACCATTATGAAAATTTCTAAAGTTACCCCGGGAATAAGAATATCCGTGGTAATATTAGGATTGTGCTCTCAGTTATCTTGGGAAAGAAGAATTCTCCTGAAAATTGATTAGCCATGTGTATCTGCTGGGCATATTACAGGTGTACTCGCTTTTAATTGAAATTTTGCTGGCTGACACCTGAAATTTACGCATAAAATTCAGGGGCCATAAGGTGCTGCCGAAGCAAGTAACTTGGCAGACCTTCTTTTACCTTAGTTGTTGGTTATTGTGAGATAGGGTGTTAGAGATAGGTAGCAGTAAGGAGTACTGGCTAGAGGAATAGTTTCTTCCGAGTGTATCTTTAAGGTATTTATATTTGGTTTTTACGCTTATGAAGTGAAAGGAGAAGAAGAAGGAATGGAGTGAAGAGACGAGACTTTGGGACCTGGGAAGAAAAAAAAAAAAAAATCCTAAAAGGGCTTCAAGGATGTAGCTTGTCTGTCTTAGACAATCAGCTCAACCCGATTCGTAAAAAAGTAAGACTCGTAAGCCTGAGGTCATGAAATTCCTGAGAATTCAACTCACTAAGCAAATAGTATTCTCTCTCTATTTTTAAGTTTAAGACGGATATCCGTCATCGTTAGGGTTTGAGGCTACTGGATGGTTCTTTAACAATGGTCCGTCCCTGACAACCCTATATTTGTTTCATTGATCAGACACATCTGAACCATACCCAACAAAGTCAAAGCATCCCTCTGGGGTATCTAGGAAAAAGATGAATTACAAAATATTATGTATTTATCTATAGTTATAGACACCTTAGCATGCACTTTCAAATCTATCTAGGATATAAAGAAAATGTCTATATGGGGGGATATACAATTGAATGCATTGAATGCTGTGAAATATAATGCTTAAAATCAACAGCAGTAGACTTATTAAGCAGATGATAACCTTAAATTTGCATAAGGTTTGGAGCATTATTGGTTGGGTGGGCTTCAGGGTGTTTTGTAAACGTGCTAGGAATGTGGGCTTAAGTGTGTGTCACCAGTGTTCCATTTGATTGGGGCTTTTCTCACGGAATGTCAACTCTCGGGAGTCTGAGAGAGTTTAGTTGTAACCTTAGTTGAATAGTTACAGCCTGAAGCCTGAGTATAATGCTTTTCTTGTCACTATAGACTGCCATCAGCCTTGTAACTTTTTCTCTAATGAGTTGACTTCAGGCCCTCAATTACCCTGTTTTTCTAAAGTCCTTTTGTTTTTTCAATAGGCCTTCTATTTTCGGTAGAGTCATCTTATCTTTAGGCGTAGACTTTTCAAGAGCTGGGATTAGTTAGTTCAAATTCATTTTAGTAGAAGTCTCTTCTCCTGAGAATCTTCTGGCTGATTCCTAGTTATGTTCGTATTTGATTTTTGTTTTTGGTATTCTGCATGTTCCCCATTTGTAATCCTTTTCATCCTACCTGCATGTTGGGAGGGCAGTTTCTTAAAATTTCGGCAAGCCATCTATTCTCTTATTTTTGCACGTTTTATTTAGACTTCTTTAAAAATGAATCATTTCTTTCCTGCAGCGACTTATCTTCAATGCCTTTTGGCATAATTGAACATCGCAAATTCTTCTAAAATTATCACCTATGTCTTCACCAATGCTTTACCCTGCTTCAATAAAGTACTTACAAATGTAGATTTTATGATGTCTAAAAAGGTGAGTACAGAAACCTGAAATATAATTAATTATCTTTATTTGCAAGAGTCTTATATTAGCTAACAATTAGACTTAATAACGTGCTTGTTAATAATTTACTATGTTTTAGTGCTCCAATGCTCTTGATGGGAAACAATTAAAAAAGAATTGACACCTAAATGTTTGTATATATCAGTTGTACAATAATGATACAGAAAGAAATATGTCACACTGGGATTGTTATATTATCAGAGTGCTAGCTACCCAATTATCAGTTGTGATAAATGGTTGAATTTCTAGTACTTTTATCAAAACTCTGTTGCACGATAAGTTAATAGGTGCAACTAAAGGCAACAATACCAACATTAGGTTTGTAATAGGTTAATTTTATGGGAAGTAATTGTATCTATAGTGATCGGAATTAGATGCAATACTCATTTAGAGTGGATTAGTGAAAGTCTAACAATTGTATTGTAACTATGCTGTTTTTTATATTAGATTAGTGTATATATTGGTATGTTTTGGTTAATTAATATAAATATATAAATTAAGTAAAGAAATAATCCAAATATAACATATAACATATGAAAAACATGTAAATACAGTGTGAAGAAAATGTGATATGACAGAAGGGCTCAGTTAAACAAATAGGGCAACAGTTACACTAAACACGGGAGCACAGACCTTCGCGCGCGAGGGGGGGGGGGGGGGCAACGAGATGGAGGGACAAGGTGGGGGTAAACATGCAGACATTAACTTCTATTTATCCAGCACAACGACAGCACCAGTTCACAGAACGGATGTATGCACGAATAATCATTCCGTTAGGATACTAATGATAAAATTACGTTGATCCATATTCTGCTCTCGTAAAGCTGCCATGGGACGCGTGCGCGTGCGGAAAATGAGCTTCTTAGGTAACAAGGAAAACTAGCTTCTTGACTATTGGAAACAGCTTCTGAAACTTGAACCTTCTAAGACTAAAAAGTTCTGCTGAATCTAGGCAGACAAAGTACGAATTTTACCTTGTTCTGAGGAACACATAAGCGGAACAGAAGTTTGTTATACCGGGGGGTTCTGCAACTTGTCCATCTTTTCGAAATAGCAGATTCAGGAAATTACCATTCGCGACGTGTATATTAGTCAATCGGTCTACAATTTTTATGACAAATCAACAATACCTTATCCAAGAAGTTAAATGCCGATCAGCGTTCCGGGTTAGAGTTTCATAATATCAACTAACTGTCAGAGTACATGCTCGCGTAACTATATCCAAAAAAAAAATTTCATCAAAGGTTGATGAAGGTAATCAAACATAGCAATGTTGTTCCGTTGTAAAGTCTGTGCATGATGATGTCTAGGTCTTTAGATGACGGCTAAAGGAGCTCCCTTCTGAGAAGTTTGGATCCCCAATGGAGAGAATATAACCAACTTAATTTGCCACCGAAAGAAATTTGAAAACTTTGTAGGAATTAGGATGCCGTGATTCCAGACAACCCACCAACAAAACTACTACCAGTTGATTTTACGACTGACCCAGTGCACCTTTAATTTTATGACCAACAGCATTTTTTTTCGCCAATTTATCTCAGTTTATAAATATACGATCGTATGGCACTTTACCCCCTAACTGGGTCAGGGATTGGCTAGTAGGAGCAGTTGGGGGTGGGGGTTACACCCACGTCAAGGCAACATGACGTGTAGAGTCATTAAAAATGGTAACAAATCTCTATATACAGGTCACATATACAGTGGGAGGGGTGGGGGGGGGGGGGAGAGAACAATTCACTAGGCCCCCCAAACAGTCATGAAACTATCATCGTTATTGTCAGCATAAGGTAGCAAACTGGGGGGGGGGTCTCGAATGCAGGCATTCAAACACAGGGGGGTTACCTACAGACGGGGGGAGGTGGCATGTAGGAAGTCAAATACACTTAATAGTTTGGTATGGAAGAAACAAACTATCATAGCTGAAGTTCTGGGATAAATACGAATCGTGCAATATTATAAACTAGTATACTCTTCTGCAACCGTTGGTCAGG
The DNA here is from genome assembly GCA_024509875.1 of Oreohelix idahoensis. Taxonomy (NCBI): domain Eukaryota; kingdom Metazoa; phylum Mollusca; class Gastropoda; order Stylommatophora; family Oreohelicidae; genus Oreohelix; species Oreohelix idahoensis. The sequence continues at coordinate 8,167 of JAMPIV010021408.1, forward strand.
CTGCAGATCCTAATAATGTTCATAGACCAACAATAAATGCCAACCCTTTATTCCTACATCTGGGGGGGGGGCGGGCGGAATCAGATGTATACAATACGTCCGTTTTACTGTCTCGCACGTGAATCAGCATCAAGCACTGTGGCATAGTAGGCATACATACATTTGGGGATTAAAGGTACAGGGGCTACCATGGCCTATTATAACGCTTATCACTACAATGTCTAAACCATTGCTGACTTGGACCGTGATCTCAGGTGTAATAGGGGAAGGGGGTGGGGGTGGGGGGGGGGGGGGGGGGGGGGGGGGGGTGGGTGGGGGGGGGGGGGGGTCGAGGGGGGGGGGGGGGGGCGGTGGGGCGGGGGGGGGTGTTGGGGGGAGTGGGGGGGGGGGGTAGGGGGGGGGGGTTTTTTTTGTTTTTTTATTTTTTTTCGCTTTTTGTTTTAGAAATGTCTTTTTAGGGTCGCGTTGTTTTTTTTTTTTTGAATGATAATGTTTGCTGTGTGGTGTAATAGTGGTGGTCTTGTAATACGTCCCGGTCGTTTTTTATCTTTGTTTTTTTGTTGCTTTTTTGTTTTTGATTGTGCGCAATTTTTTTTTTGAAACTTAATAAAGTAAGGTTTTTGACATGGGGGGGGGGGGGGTGGTGGGGGGTGGGGGGGGGGGGAGGTTGTGATCTCTTTTGCGATTCCGCTGAATTGACTAAGGGCAAGGGGGGTGGGCGGGGGGGGGGGGGGGGGGTTGGGGGGGGCGGGGAGGAGGGGGTAGGCTGGTCTGTGGCTGGGCCTGGGGGGGGTGGATGGGGGGGGATGGGCTGGGTGTAGATGCAAGAGTTGTACATTAGGGGGGGGGGGGGGGTGGACAGGGGTGATTGTATGGGGGGTGCCTGGGGGGAGGGGGGTGGCGGAGAGTGATGGGGTGGGGGTTGGAGGGGGGGGGAGGGGGGAGGGGAGTTAGTCTCTCTTGGGATCAATTTTCCGGGGGGGGGGGGGGGGAGGTCTTGGGGGGGGGGGGGGTGATTCGTTTGTTCTTTTTTGTTCCTACTGGGGGGGGTCCCTCTTGGGGGGGGGGGGGGGGGGACTCTCACTTTCCTGGGGATGGGGGGGAGAGGGGTGGGGGATGGTATGGGAGTGAGGGTGTACTCTCTCTTGTGGGGTGATTGGGAGGGGGGGTGGGGAGGGGTAGGGAGCTTTGCGGGGGGGTGGCAGGGGGTCACTGTTGAGGCTTGCAAATGGAAGGGGGGACATTGCATCGGGTAAAGGAATACCAACCTTGCTGATCTTATTTGGCTTATTTGTGTGTTTTATTATTGCCTTCCAGCAAAACATTAGCTTAAATTTATGGCCTGTATCTTCAAGGCAAGCATAATTTTGAGAGAACAGAAGTATAAATTCCTGTAAGTTGAAGCATAGTGGAATCATTCATTGGGAGGGGGAGATTTCTCATTGTCTTTGGCAATAAGTGGGAGGGGCAACAAGGTATAACAATCTAGGGTCCACGCACTCCGTTTAACCTCGTTTCAGGGGCATTTCGACTGCTCAAAGGTTTCTAGTATCCATTCAGTTATAATTAACTATGGAATCCCAATGTCATTCTCTGGGTGCTAATGCGAGTGACTGTCTATGCATGTTCTTTCACCTCATGGATAGGCTACTAGTTAGCTTTTTTTGTATTTGGGGGGGGCAGGGGTTGGGGTTCTCGTCCATGGTGCAGTGTGGTAGGTATTATAGAGGGGGGGGGGGGTATGGGAACGTGGGGGGGGGGAAAATTTGTGATGTTAGGGGTCCCATGGTTGGAGGATGTGAAGTTATTTCCTTTTGGATAGTCTGTAGTTCATCCTATGTATGTTGCTATTAGATTGTGGGGGAAACGGGCGATGCTTGGCACAAGAGGTTTTTGGGTTTGTTCTTTGTTTGTTGTTCCCATTTTTAGCGTTTATTGGGGTGGAGGGGGGTTGGAATAAACATAGACTGGACATACTTGGAGATTCCTCTAATGGGTATAAGCGTGTGGGTTGGAGGGGTACTACATGGTTTTTTTTGGTTATTTAAATTTTAAGGTTTTCTTTTCTTTATTATTTTTTAAGTTTTTTTCGGTTTTTTTGGGTAGGTGAAGGTGGTTTTTTTTTTTTTTTTTTTGGGTGGGAAGTTTTTTACGTAAATTTGGGGGTTTTTTTTGTTTATTTTTGGGGGGGGTAATTTTTTTTTTTTGGTTTCATATATTTTTGTTATGGTATTCTTTAGGTGGGGGGATTGTAATTTTTTTTGGATGGATTGAGTGCCCCCCAGGTACTTTGTTAAGTGGTGGGGGAATTTTATTTTTTTGGGAGTTTTTGAATTTATTTTTTGGTGGACAAGGGGTTGTTTATTTGTTTTAATTCCCCCCCTTGCCCCATCGAGCTCTGTGATCCGGGATTTTTAGGAGTAATTATTTTTATAATTTGTTTTTTTTGGAGTCTCTATTTTAGGGGTGGGTCAGGAGGCGAAGTTCGTCCATTGCTTTTGGCCACTTTTTTTGGGAGTATGTTTTACTACTTATGTTGTTTTGTGATTTTTTTCCTATTTATTATTATTTTTGTTTTTCTTTTTTGGGGGTATATTATTGTAAATTGATGGTGCCTTTTAGTTAATGTTCTCAACCCCCATAGGTAATCTCCCATGGTTGTGATGATATTATGTTTATTGCCCTAATCTGTTTTGGGGGGGGGGGGGGGGGTATATTGGGGGAGATATGTGGGACACTCGAGGCACAAGTTGCGGCGGGGTGGGGGTCTGTTGGGGGGAGGGCGAGCGGGCGTTGTGGGTTTTGAGTGGGGGGGGGGGGTAAAAATTATAGATTTGTAAAGGTGGGGAGTTACCAGGTGCGAGAGATGGAGGGTGATGGGGGGTTGGTGGGGGGGCATTATTGGGGGGGGGGGGCGGAGGGTGGGGGTCTAAATTTGATGTTAAAGTTTGGGGCCAATGGCTTTGGGGGGGAGGCAAAGTAGGTGGATGACGGGGGTTGGGGTTAACCCCCCCATTGGGGGGCGTGGAGTTGTGAGGGTTAAAGAGTCGTGGGGGGGGGGGGGGGGGGGTTGGGGGTAGGGAGGCGGGGAATTTTTAGGTTAAAAAGGGAGGTGTACCTTGGTGGTGATTTATCTTGAGGGTGACGTGGGGGTAGATTTTGGGGGGGGGGGGGGTTGTCCCCCCCCCCCCGGGGGGGGGGTGGGGTGGGGTGTCTATGGGAGGTGTGGGTGGGGGGGGTGGTGTGGGGGGGGTTAAATGGGGGTGGGTTGGGGGGTGGACCCCACCCCCCCCCAAAAACAAGGGGTTTAGTGGGGGGGGGGGGGGGGGGAGGGGTATATATGTGTGGGGGGTGATAGGGAGGTCGGGGATTCCCCCCCCCCCCCCCCCGGTGGGGGTCCTGATTAACCCCCCCCCCCCCCCCACCCTTGGGTGGGAGGGGGTGGGGAAACTTTACCTAATACCCCCCCCCCCACCCCCCCCCCCCTGCTGGGGTTGGGTGTGCCCTCCACCCCCTGGGGGGGGTTTGGGGACGGGGTGGGGGATGGGGGTTAGCGGGGTTTGTTAGGGGGGGGAAAAGGGGGGGGTATGGGGGGTTTTTGTGGGAATATTAGGGGGGGGACTGGTGGGGTGGTGGGGGGGTTGGGGGCGGGGGGTGGGGCAATTATTGCAGAGGGGGGGGGGAATGTTGTGGGGGGTTTTTTATGGGGGAAGGGGGGGCGGGGGGAATTCTGGGGGGGGGGGGAATTCCCCCCCCCAACAATTGGCAGGGGGGTGCGGGTAGGGGGGAGTGATACTTTGGGGAGGGGGTTGGTGGGGGGGGGGGATTGGGGCTATTTTGTGGGGGTGTGTGTATGGGTTAGAGGGGGTGGTTTGGGGGGAAATGTAGATCCCCATGACAAAAGTGGGGGGGGGGGGGCTGGGTTTTAGGCAATAATTCTCCCCCCCCAAAGATTGGTGGGGGGAGGGGGCTTAAATATGGTTTGGGGGGGTGGGTGGGGTGGGGGTTTCTAAGGAGTGGGGTGGGGGTATTGGGGGGGGGGGGTGGGGAACTATTGTGTTTGGGGTGGGGGGGGGGGGGTGGGTTTTTTTGGGACATTTGGGGGGGGTTATGGTTGGTTGATCATTGGTAGGGGGGGGGGTGGGGATTGGTTACGGGGGGCTAATTTTGGGGGGAGTTAAAATGGGGTGTGGGTGGGGACGAGTTGCTGGGGGGCGGCCTGTGGGTTGGGGTTGGTGTAACAAAACTGCTTACAAACTATGGGGGGTGGGGGTATGGGGGGGGGTGTAAAAGCCCATATTCTAACTGGCCATAGATCTTTAACGAGATAATCACCTGACACCCCCCTTGATGCCAATAACTGTAGATACCCCCCTATTTGGTGGGCATTATCCGAGTGGGCCATTAGGATTTGGGGTATTCTTGTTCTTGGTATTATCCATCGGGAGCATTCATAAAGCATCGGGGTTGTTCCCCCCCCCCCCAATTGTCTGCATAAGGAATCCCCCCCCGGCAGGGACTTGGGGGGGATTATCATTTTTTGTGGGTACACCTAGAAAGCAGTGAGGGGCCTGAAGGTACCTCTAAAGCCGAGTGGGGTGGTTTGAAGCTTTATCTTTTTCCACCCTCAAGAAGCGGGGGCGGGTTTCACTGGGTTGCATACTGGGGGGTGGGGTGTGGTGGGGGGGGTGGGGTGATGGTGAGGGGATAACTGGGTTGGGGTGGGGGGGTTTTCGATTTGGTATAAGGGGGGGGGGGACAACCCTGTTGGATGTATATTATTTTTGACGGGGTTGGGTAATATTAGTATGTTTGGGCGGAGGGGGGTAGGGAGAACCCCCCCGGGAGGGGTAGGTCCGGGGGGGGTTTACTGTTAGAGGATTCATTGGTGTGGGGGAGGATTATGTTGGTAGATATGGTTGAAGATAGGGGGTGGGATGGTATTTGATTTGTTTTTAGGGTAGGTTTTTTTTGCTGGGTCGTATGTGTGGCAGAGTATATTAAGGGTGGGATGATTAAAATGGTTGGATGGTAAGGGTGGGGCTTTATGGGGGGAATGGTGTAACCCCCCTGTGCAAGGATTAAGATATATCGGGGTTTGGTATTGACATTTAGGGGGGGGGTAAGGGTTGAGGGGGTGGGATTTAATTTATTGGGGTTGGGGGGTGGTTGGGGGTGGGGGGGTGTTTGGGGGTTTGGAAAGTTTGTTTTTGGGGGGGAAGTTGGGGGGGGGTTTGTTGGGTTGGGGGGGGGGGGGGGGGGGGGGGGTAGTAGGGGGTATGGGGGGGGGGGGGGGGGGGGGGGGGTGGGGGTGGGTTTGTTGGGGGGGGGAATGGGGGTTTGGGGGGGGGTTGAGGGTTGGGGGGGGGGGGGGGGGGGGGGGGGGGGGGGGGGTGGGGTTTGGGGGGGGGTTTTGGGGGGGGATGGGGGGTTGTTTCTTTTGTAAGGGGTTTGGGGGGGGGGGGGGGGGTGTGTTATGGGGTTAAAAAAGGTTGTGAATGTTTATTTGGTATTTTGGGGGGTGGGGGTGGGGGGGGGCGCGGGGGGGGGGTGGGGGGGGGTGTCCTGTCTTTGGGTTGGGGGTTGGGGGGGTTGTGGGGTTGGTTGGGGGGGGGGGGGGTAGTTCATGTTTTTGGGGGGGATTTGTTGGGGTTTGGGGGTTTTGGGGGGGTTTGGGTGGTGGGGGGTTTGAAGGGGGGGGTGTTGGTGATAATTGAATTAGGTTGGGGGGGGGGGGGGCCCCTTGGGTGGTGGGGGTTGTGGGGGGGGGGTGGGTTGGTTTTGGGGGTGGGGGGGGGATTAGGTTATTGGGGGTGGGGGTCCAGGGGGGGGTGTTTTTGGGTGTGGGGGGGGGTGTTTTATTTTTTAATGGGGTTATTTTGGGGGTTTTTTGGGGGCGACAGGGGGTATGGGGGGTGGGGGGGGGGGTGGTTTGTGGGGGGGGGGGGGGGGGGGGGGGGCTGGTGGGGGGTGGGGGGGTGGGGGGGGGGGGGGGCGGGGGGGGGGGGGGGGGGGGGGGGTGGGGGGGGGGGGGGGGGGGGGGGGGTTGGGGGGGGGGGTGGGTGGGGTTGTGGGGGGGGGGGGGGAGGGGATTTTTGGGGTGGGTGGGGGGGGGTTTTTGGTTTGGGGGGGTTGGTGGGGGGTGGTTTGGTGGGTGGTTTTGGGGGTTTTGGGGGGGGTGGGTGTGGGGGGTGGTGGTGTTTTATGGGGGTGGTGGGTGGGGGGTGGGGGGTGGGTAGGGTGTTGTGGGGGGGTGTGGGGGGGGTTGTTGTTGGGTTGGGTTGGGGTGGGTTGTGGGGGTTGGTGGGTTGGTTGTTTTGGTTTTGGGGGGTTTGGGTTGGGGTAGGGGGGGTGTTTTGGTGGGGTGTGGGTTGTGTTGAATATGGGGTGGGGTAATGGGGGGGGGGGGGGGGGGTTGGGTTTTTTTGGGGTTTGGGGGGGGGGGGGGTTGGGGGGTGTTGGGGGTGGTTGGGGGGTTGTTTTGGGGTGGGGGGGGTTGTGAGGGGTTGGGGGTTGTGGGGGGTCGGGGTGTTTTTGGGGTGGGGGGGGGGGGGGGGTGGGGGTTTTTGGGGGGGTTGGGGTTTGGGGGATGGTTTGGGTTTGTGGTGGGGTTTTTTTGGTTGGTGGGGGGTGGGGGGGGGGTGTTGGGGGGGGTGGGGGGGGGGTTTATGGGTTGTGGTTTTGGGGGGGTTTTGGGGGGGGGTGGTGTTTATTTTTTTGGGGGGGGGGGTTGGGTTTTGGTTTTGGGGGGGGGGGGGTGGTGGGGGGTATGGGGGGGGGGGTTTTTTTGGGTTTGGGGGGGGGGGTGGGGGTTGGTTTTTTTGGGGGGGGTAATTGTGGGTAGTGTTTTTGGGGGGTTGGTTTGGGGGGGTGGGGTTGGGGGGGGTGGTGGGGGGGGTGGTGGGGTTGTTGGGGGGGGTAAGATTTGGGTGGGGGGGTTTGGGGGGGGGTGTGTTGTGTTGGGTGGGGGTGGTTTGGGGGGGTGGGTGTGGGGTGGGGGGGGGGGGGGTGGTGTGGGTGGGTGGTGGGGGGGGGGTGGGTTTGTGGGGGGGGTTGGGTTGTTTGGGTGGGTGGGGGGGGTTTGGGGTTGGGTGGGTTTTATTGGGTGGGTTTTGGGTAGGGTGGGGGGGGGTGTGGTGTTGTGGGTTGGTGTGGGGTTGTGGGGGGGGGGGGGTTGGGGTGGGTGGGGGGGGGGGTTTTTGGGGTGGTGGTTGGGGGGGGGGGTGGGTGGGGGGGTAGGTTTGATTGGGGTGGGGGGGGGGTGGGGGTGTGATTGTGGTGGGTGTGGGGCCCATCTTTCAGGCTTCTGGTAATTGTTGAGGGGGGGTTTTGGGGGGGTAGTGGTGGGGTTGTGTGGGTGGGGTTTGGTTGGTTTGTCTTGGGGGGATTGAATGGGGGGGGGGGGTGGGGGATCCTTGAGGAGTACAGGAACTAAGTTTGGTGGGGGGAAAGATTGGGGGTTGTTTTTGGTATTGATGGAATGGGGGGGGGGGTTTGTGGGAGTTTGGAGTTGTATTGCCTAGTGGGGGGGTTGAGGGGTGGAATTTGGGTTGATTTTAGTTGGGGGGGTGGGTGGTGGGGTAAGGGTGGTTTTGGGGGGGGGGTGGGGGTGGAGTTGGTTTGATGTTAGGATGAGAAATAAGGGTAATGGTGAAGACGGAGGGCTCAGATTATGTTGTTATGTTTCGGGGGGGTTGATAGTGGGGGGGTTTTTATAGGAGTGGGTAGGGGATATTGGGGTGGTATTAATATTGCCAGGGAAATGGGAAAAGGGCTTTTAATAGTGTGGGTGGGGTCCTAGATAGTAGGGTTTATTTTAAGAAAAATTAACTGTTTATGGAGAGTTTTATCGTTTGATTTATAGGGGGTTTTTATGTGCAATTGGGTTTATTATGTTGGGTAACAGGGGAAATTGGATTTGGGGGGGTGGGGATTTGTAAATGGTTCCTGGGGGGGTTATCGTGCTGATACAAATTGATTGGTAAAGAGCATTATGTCATCTTTTTTTTGGGATTTGGTCTATGTTAATTAGTAGAACGTAATTCATTTGTGTTGGGGGATGGGGGTGTTTGGTAATATTGGGGCTTTTGTATAACTGTTATTCATGGGGGTACAATAAGATTTATTAAGTTGGGGTGGGAAGTGAAAACTGGTAGGGGAGGGTATTTGTTAGGAGTGAGCAACTGTTTGCTAGGTTGTTTAATAATTTAGGTTTTAATGTGGGGGGAAAAGGTTTTGATTTTGGCCATTGGGGGACCATTTTTGCAATATGTTGGTTGGGGTGTTTATAGTTTAGTGGGTAAGTGGAAGTTTAGAAGGTGGGGTTTATTTTAGGAAGACTGGGTTTTACGATCCTGGGAGGGGGTTTTGTTATGGGGAGGGCAAGACAGGGGTCTAGTGTGGTTAAATGTTTTTCATGATTCTTGGGGATGGGGTTTGTTTAGAGGCGGGTATTAATGGTAATTGTTGGGTTGGGTTTGATAGGTGTGTTGGGGTAAGGTTTTACGTATTACTATGAGGTCCAGTGTGGGTATTCAACGAGAGGGTAATCTGTTTGTGTGGTTTAGAGGGGGTTTGTAATGAATCATAACACATGAAGTAATTTTTTTTGGAGGGGTTCATTTCTGGGTAAGTTATGTTTTAGTGTTTTGTTGGGGGTTTGATATATCATATGTAGATTGCACACGTATATCTTGTGGCTGGGGTGGGGTTTGAGGTTGTTATTTGTAAATTAGGATAAGGTTTTTGACCCTGGGTTTTAGTTTGCAGGGGAAGAGTGTTATGTTTGCTATTGATTGTGGTTTTTGTTTTTTTGGGTGGTTTGGGTGGTTGAGGGTATGTGAGGGGTTTATTGTTTTTGGTTGGTTTTTGTAAGGTGATATGGTTTTATTGTGAGTAGGTTTTGGGATATGTATATTGTGTTAGGGTTTTTATGATATTGTTATTGGTATTTAATATAGAAAATCTTTTTAAGTGTGTTTAATCATTTAAAGTAGTTTGTTATATCAGCTGTTTAGATGAAAAGGGGGGAAGTTCTAATGAATGTTTAAAGGATTACAGAAAATTGAAATAAGAAGTGGGTTAGTTTTTGGGATCGTTTGACGGTGACCCTTTGATATGGATGTAATTGCTCGTTAATTAATTTAGTTTATAAAAATGTTTAGAATTTTTGACATTAAATCATTTTAATCAACACATAGACGGGTAGGCATTTATTGACTCTGTTGTTTAGTGGTAAGTTGGTTATGCTAGCTTTTCGGTGACACTGTGAGTGATTTTTAGATGGTATGATAGAATTGTGGGAATTGGATTCCCCTACTTGTGGCATTGTGAA